>JAPZLL010000018.1:0-230743 GCA_036250225.1 Cercophora sp. LCS_1 | reverse complement strand
CTTAAGCGTTTGTATACAGGCCCCCGTTGCCATATCCCAGATCTTAATAGTCTCATCGTCTGACCCGGATGCAACAAGCTTTGAATCGGGGGAGAACGCAACGGAAATGACTGGATCGCCATGGCCCTTAAGCGTTTGTATACAGGCCCCCGTTGCCATATCCCAGATCTTAATAGTCTCATCGTCTGACCCGGATGCAACAAGCTTTGAATCGGGGGAGAACGCAATGGAGTTGATGGGATCGCCATGGCCCTTAAGCGTTTGTATACAGGCCCCTGTTGCCATATCCCAGATCTTAACAGTCTCATCGTCTGACCCGGATGCAACAAGCTTTGAATCGGGGGAGAACGCAACGGATCTGACGAAACTGCCATGGCCCTTAAGCGTTTGTATACAGGCCCCTGTTGCCATATCCCAGATCTTAACAGTCTCATCGTCTGACCCGGATGCAACAAGCTTTGAATCGGGGGAGAACGCAACGGATCTGACGAAACTGCCATGGCCCTTGAGCGTCTGCATACAGGCCCCCGTTGCCGTATCCCATATTTTAACGGTGTCGTCGTGTGACCCGGATGCAACAAGCTTTGAATCGGGGGAGAACGCAATGGAGTTGATGGGATCGCCATGGCCCTCGAGCGTCTGCATACAGGCCCCTGTTGCCATATCCCAGATCTTAACAGTCTTGTCGTATGACCCGGATGCAACAAGCTTTGAATCGGGGGAGAACGCAACGGAGTTGACGGAATTGCCATGGCCCTTAAGCGTCTGCATACAGGCCCCCGTTGCCATATCCCAGATTTTAACAGTCTCATCGTATGACCCGGATGCAACAAGCTTTGAATCGGGGGAGAACGCAACGGAGTTGACGAAACTGCCATGGCCCTCGAGCGTCTGCATACAGGCCCCCGTTGCCATATCCCAGATTTTAACAGTCTTGTCGTATGACCCGGATGCAACGAGCTTTGAATCGGGGGAGAACGCAACGGAGTTGACGGAACTGCCATGGCCCTCGAGCGTTTGCATACAGGCCCCCGTTGCCATATCCCAGATTTTAACAGTCTTGTCGTATGACCCGGATGCAACAAGCTTTGAATCGGGGGAGAACGCAACGGATCTGACGAAACTGCCATGGCCCTTGAGCGTCTGCATACAGGCCCCCGTTGCCGTATCCCATATTTTAACGGTGTCGTCGTGTGACCCGGATGCAATGAGCTTTGAATCGGGGGAGAACGCAACGGATCTGACGAAACTGCCATGGCCCTCGAGCGTCTGCATACAGGCCCCTGTTGCCATATCCCAGATTTTAATAGTCTTGTCGCGTGACCCGGATGCAACAAGCTTTGAATCGGGGGAGAACGCAACGGACATAACGGAACTGCTATGGCCCTCGAGCGTCTGCCGGCATGCATCCCAATCATGTTCTACAACTGGTCCGGCAGCAATCCACCTCCGTTCTTCCTGCTTGAATAGGCCTCTTGTTATACTGCGGGCTGGGCTGAACACAAGTGCTGAAGCGTACACCTGAAGAGGATGATTCTCAACTAGCCAGCTGCAGTATAGAATGAATCGGCGCATGTCGTAAACCAGGCTTGGTAACTGTGATGCAATGGTCTTTTGCTAAATTGATGTTAGAACCGCTTAACGATAAAGATGGTTATCATCGGGTAGGGCTAACCTGAAGAATGCTCTCGAGCTTCGCTATTGACAATACCCCGTATGGCATGCTCCTACAAAGTGAAAGAGCTTCGAGCCAGTGGAGATAGTGCTTCCTCAGAAAGTCATCGATGACACCGCCATCTTGGAAAATATCTGGGTGCTTAATATTGTCGCCCGACTGCCAGTCATAGAGATGATCAACCCAGTAAACACAAGCATATCGTGTAACGGCCAGCGGGTCTGGATCGGGTGGCTTAGCGTCGTTGATGGAAGATCCAAGGGCGCCAAGGCTGTAGATGTCGCGGCGCAATGTGTCCGTCATGACTCGTAGCGACCGCGAGAAGATGGCGTGATGTATGGCTCCTATCCCGGAGGGAAAAACCTCATCGGCTGCCCCCAGCAAGAAGTCCTTTGCGGATTGATGGATGAAGGAGATTGTGCGTTTACGAAGTGTGAGAAAAGAGCCACAAAGCCCTATGATCTCTGCAACTTCGTAATCCGTAGAAGCTTCTTTGGGCATGTCGACAAAAGTCGCCAGCTCGTCTAGGGTAATCGGCCTGCGCGCAGTCGACACAACGCCCAGTATGCTTTTGCAGAGATCTGCATCATCGAGATCCTCTAAATTGCAGATTTGGTCCATCATCCGCCGATAGAGTGCATTGAGCCCTGGTGGAAACGCCGTCAACCTCTTTTGGGCCTTCCATCCCGCGATCTTAGCGAGGTTTTCACAGACCAAGGCTACCCATAGGAAGGTGCCGTGTGCGTTTTCCAACAAATAGCTCTGGACCGCGTCTAGCGTATGAGGCTTGTATTTGTTTCGCTCCGCCAACCGATGTACCTTAAACTTGATGTATGCAGTAACAGCCTCGGAGACGGATGCTTCGTTCAACTCGAGACACAGTGGCACTTTTTGTGTCGCTTCGTTGAGATCCTTCTCAATATCCGGCCAGTTGCGACTGGAGACGATCCACTTGACGTGAGGAAATGAAGATAATTTCTCGACAATAAATTTGAGAAGTCTCGGCAGATCGTACATGCATTCGTCCAGGGCATCGACGACTAGGTAGGTTGCCTTCAAATTGGGATCTATTAGCATCTCCCTTAAGATATCCGAGAGTGCAAACCACGCATTTGCGTCGGTGAGGGATTCACCCGCGTCGGTGTATTTGCGCAGATGAGGGATGAGACGTGGTTGCTGGTCGGCAAGAAGGTAAATTAAGCCACGTAACACGGCAGTTGCGTTATTGATGCGCGAGTCGGTAGCCTGGCAGAAGAAATATGCCAGATTGCGACAGTGTCCGTCAGCAACAATGGCTTGCTCTAGCTCGTTGATGATGCCGCACAGCAACATGGTTTTGCCTTTGCCAGGATCTCCTTTTATCCAGAGAAGGCGGCTCTCTGGCTGGTCATGCCATTGTTGGAAGTCGGGGGTAACGAGAACCCAGCGGTAAGCGTCGGCAAGCAACCCTCCTTTTGACTCTTCAATACGCTTCTTGTCAAGACGTGGATTGGTGGAAAGGAAATGGGCCAGGCAGCGACCATGCTTGCTAATTTCCTCTCGCAGCCGCCGAAAGGCTTCTTCTTCTCCTTCGCCGTACCGAAGTGGCATTTGTACGTTAAAGATGCCAAATAGGCAGTAAGCCTTATCTTCTTCGCGTGTTGTGCTGCGCTTTTCAATCCACGACATACGCACTTCAAAGCTGAAATTGGACAATGCGTTGGCTTGGAGAGCTTCGAGAGGAATACCGGTGATGTTGTGGATATGCTGTGCTAGAGACGTCTTGTTGCCTAGGCCCTTGCGGTCTTCGGAGAAGAATTCAAGAACTGTCGGAGCAATAAGCTCTTGTAGGGTCCACCCACGAGTGAACCATCTGGATTTTCGAAAAGCTTGTTCCCAACCGGGATCGTTGTCGGTATCCTGCTGGCAGGTTGAGACGTCTGTGAGATAGACATAGCATTTGGCCGCATTGCGGTACCATCGGAACATAGAGTCGAGAGCCTTTTGAAGCTCGGTGTCGTTGGACTTGTCGATGCAGCATGTATCGACCCAGAAGAATTTCAGCCCGTCGCGCTCGGCTTGATCTGCGCAAAACTGAATCTTGGCATAGCCTGCTTTGCACTTGTAGGTACCGTCCTCAATATCCCTGAAGAGGACCTCCTCGTCGCCCCATGTGTGTGAAAGTATCGCATACGGTGGGACTTTGTCGTCGGCACTGTCAAGCCTCAGATGGAAATCGCCAGCGGTATTGCGTTCCAGGAGTCGCATTGTCGAAAGCCCGCCGGGCTCAGCGTCTTGCAGCTACTTGTGTGACTGTTCGATAGCGGGAGAAGGCGAGCAGGTGTGCGGGGGACGGCTCTACGCAGGCCCATAGATCAGTAACTGAAACCAGAGTAAACTGTTAGACATAGGTAAGAATTACCGACCGCGAGGGATTGTTGAGCTGGGTAGTGGGAATCTCGGTGGGTCCGGTTGTTGCAGCTCAAAGAAGGTTGATGTTGCTGCCTCCAAGGGTTGAGATGCTGTCCGCCTAGATCGCCAACCCCGCATGTCAGGCATTGTGCTGGCGTTGGCGCCCAAACGGCAAGCGCCAACTGCACATTGGTGGTGTCTGCTCACGTGCATGAAGCATCACTTTGAAGCGACATTGGTCCGGCCTTCTTTCCGCAACACCGTCGTTTTGGCACGTCCGGATACCGGTGCTGTAAACGCGCTGTTTTAGATAGAACTGTAATATCAGAAATATGCCGTTATATGTAACTATAGAAAATATCTCGGTAAAGTGAAAGGGGCAGAAACAGGAATCAATGTACGCATTGCACTGTGACCTCCGGGCCTTGGCGCTGGTGTGGTACAGTGGAAATGCTGAGGTTTCAGTACGTACCAACCATTTTAGCCATGTATCAGTGGCCTCGGAGGGCGCTCGTGTGGAAGTATTTGGCAGGTCTTGCAATGCACCTGTCAGCGCCAAGACGGAATGGTCTGTGCGCAGAAGGAAATGTGCGGCCTAGAGCCGATTTCGAACGCGACTGTAAACAGCGGCGAAAACCTGATCTGCTATACGAATTAGTGCTGCTATGTTAAGCTTCGGCTTGTGTATAGCTTACAGCACTTATAGTAATATGACAAGCCCACTGTGACCTAATAAGTCTCCCAATATTCGCTTTAGACATGAAGAATGCAAGTTCAAGTATATTATTAGATATATTATAACCTAACTCTTTGATGTCAAATTGACCGCAAGCCAAATAAATGAAAATGCTAAGCCCCAGGTCGGGCAGGCAAAAGTCCCAAAGCCGGGATTGTGGCACTCGCCTCCCAAGCCACAAGGAAACTGTCACAACCAGGTCATGACCTCAAGGAGGAAGCACGGGCCAACTACAGAACACCAATCATCGGACCCAGGGTGCAACGACCCACTAAGCCCCGCAGGAGCCAATCAGGATAGTCCCAAAGGTGGCAGCCCCGGACTCGGGACCAGAGGGTTCGGGGCCCGGCGCCGGCCTATTACGAAAGACGCGAGGATGTTGGTCTCGGGGCTCGGGACCAACGGGCTCGGGACTTAGAATCAGAAACCAAGAACCTGAATCTGCTCACACTGCGGTGTCTGAACTGCTTGAATGTCTAGATCGAACAGGCATGTGGTGTCAGTTCATCAGCTTCTTTAGCTATCCTTTCTCACAGCCATTTCGCTTCGCAGCTCGGATGGACACTGGGGGAACTCAACAAAGCTGTTGATTTGCAAAAGAGGACTGCGGTTTGCTATAGAAGCGTTCAACAACCTCTCTCATTTCAGTCTCCACCCTTTCCGCCAATTTGAACGATCGACGTGGACACTTTGGCAGGTTCTTCAAGGCCACTTGACATCATTCTGTCCATAAGTCTTCGAGGGGTCGTCCGTGCTGTACGCCGGTCCCGTGCTGCTCTGAGACACCTTATTTCCGTAATCGTCGACGCCCTGCTGGTAGAAGCCATCATTGCCGTTGGCTGCGGTTATCAAGGGTCAGCAAAACAGCCCTTTCCCGAACACAGGTTTTGGGAAGAACTTGGTGCGAGATTCGACCCTAGGTAATTACCTCCAAAGTGGACATCATGGTGGCCGCCATAGCTGCCGCCCGAGTCGGTAGAGCTGACTGCATCTACCGCATCCGTTGCACCCATTGCATCCGTAGCATCCACGGCATCCATGACATCCATCGCATCCATGGCGTCGCCGGCGAGAAGGAACACATTACCGACGCCGCCGGTCAGGACGCCAACGACTGCATGGCGGATCAAAGACTTGGCGGCAACACCGAGGAGTTGTTCGAGCATGATGGTGCCTTTCCGGGTTGTGCAAAATGCCGATTGCGAGAGCTGCTTTGGGGGGTAGGGGCAAAGTTTGATGACAAAGTCCTCAGCAAACTGGATTTCCCTGATGCCAAGGTTTTGGTTGGACAATGGGGTGATGTACAATGATCGAAATGGCTTGCACGAGCGCCTTTTATGTCCCATGGGAGAGACTGTGAAAGGGGAAGAGAATGTGCCTCGCTCGGAGCATCATATCCTATTCGAGAGGTATCGCACAATCGGAGAGGCTTTGATCAGGTCGTTGAATGCTGTACTTGGACGCACGAGATCAATAGACGACACCACAAAATCGCCCAGGCTTCCGGAATCTCGCTTCGCCTTTCCCATTTGGTCCAACCCGGCTGGGGCAGTGACTATTCTTGGATTCCCAAAGCGAATATTGACGTGGGGTGCAGCTGCGGCTGGAACATTGAACCCAGGGTGGCGAGATCTAGACCACGCCACGATTTCCGTCCTCGTTGCGAGGGCCGTGCGGGCGTAACCACCTCGAGGTATTCGACACGAATGTCGACCAGGCGTGACTACGCCGCTGGGAGGAATGACGCTGTTTGAGCTGTCCAACTTATATCACTGGAAAGGATAGGTATCTCTGAAAGAACATTTGGCAAACAGTCATGATCTCAAACGGTTATTCTGCGCTGGAATCCAGCTTTTCTTCCCAGGAGATGGTCTGCGTAACATGACCGAAAGCAAGTCTGCAGTGCCCCCCTTGGTTCACACTCGACAACGCCCTGCTACGCTGGCACGGCAAACACCATCCCCATTAAACCGCCAGCTACGCGGCTTAAAACTGGCTGGCGGGCCAGTCCGCCCTGTGCCCCTTTCGTTTCTTCCTTTTCTTTTCTTTTCTTTTTCTTTTCACGTTGCGGGCCCACTGGAATCCTCTATGCAGTCGTGCCATTGGTCATCTACGTCCTCCTCGCCTGTCTCCTGCTCGCCTAGTTGCTACAAGTCGCTGCCCTGGTCACCCGATCGCCTGTCTGGCAGTAGTTCCTCTAGGGCCACCTGCGCCGCCGTATTCGTGGATAACAGTTCCACAAAGTACGGCTGTCGCACAGAGTGCAATTACGGCGTCGCTTTTGTCACTTTGGCGCAGTAGTCGTTTCTATCCAACAAGAACCATACGTTTTCGATAGCTGAAAGAATTATTGAAATCTAGCTCCACTGTGCCTACCTCAGTCTGAAATAATTATTGCCCTCTTCAGGTCTTTATCTCAAGGACCTCTTCGATTGGTAATTCTTCGCTAGTATTACTAATTCTTAAATCTCCGCCTTCAAGATCATCACCTACCCTTGCGCCAGGGCTCAATAAAGCTCGCTCCAAAGACCATGTTATCCCCCCAGAGCTTATTTCATGCGGCACAAAACTGATACTTCCAATCTAAGATCCCGGTAACACCAATGTCAAGACCATAAAACGCCCGTAGCATAAATTGCGGAAATCGAAGGAGAGGTGACAAGCGGTACAATGGATCCATGTTGCTAGGGGTCTGACCGGTGGCATCCGGTATTTCATCCAGAATACCCGCAATGTCACAACCCGCCCGGGGCACTGAAGTGATGCTGGAGTCTAGACGCTGCGTAAGGAGGTAGCAGCGCGACGAGTCCTCGACGTTGGCGGGCAAATAGATGCGCCCAGGCCTAAAAATGCCAAATTGAACTACGAACACTTTGCGAGCCCGCTGGGGGATCTGTGGGACAACCAGACCATAGTAAATGTTCTCTTCATTATCGTCGTAGCCGAGCTTGAATGACTTCTCCGAGATTTCCTGGAAGCCGAAAATGAAGCCGACAATGTCTTGGAGACAGCTGAGTTGTCTGGAGTCCAAAGGCTCCTTGGTTCCAAACAACTTTGCCCGGTTGGGAGTGACTTTGACGTGGTCGGAATCGGAATGCATTTGGATGTCGTCAAGGAGGAATCTCGCGAGTGGGCCAAAGCTCGGCTCCAAATCTTCCATGCTGGCGTCGGGGTTATAAACGGCAAACCGTTTGAAGTAACTCATGTCTTCCGGAGTGAGCGGCTCCACGGGGTACCCCCGATTCTCAGGCTCAAAGTGAGGAACTAGAAAGTCTTTTGGGCCGTCGGTGGGCGCAAGAAACAGCGGCTCGAGAAAGCGGCGGCAGAGAACAGCACCCGCAAGCAGGGCTCTGTATGTGGCGCGGTGAAACCGAAGCTGGGCTCGTTTTTGGTGCTCTGGGTCGTCGTCTGGCGGCCAACCACGCCCAGAGTTACCGCGGGAATCTTGCAGTTCCCAGTGACGGTACATGTGTAGACAACAATCGGCGAAGTGTCGGAGATCCAAGACGACTCTGAGCTCGTGGACATCTGGCTTACGCACAGCACCGCTGAGGGTTTTAAACGGGAAGGGGGCGGGCGGTAACCTTCCCGCCGCCTCTAGGGCATCACGGACAACCTTGGTGGCACGCATCTGTGTTGAGGTCAGTTGAGCAATTTTTGAGAAAAGATATGATTGCACGACGCACCGCCATCAACGCCTGCGCAAAGGCAGGTATCTCCCTACTGGCGACTTCCCATAGTATCGACCCGGAATGACGCTTCCAAATCTCGTTCAGGGCCCTCGAACATCACGAGGAGGACGTCGAGCAATATTGACTCCATGGTGACATGTCTTGCGGGTATTCAAGTGAGGGACATAGGATGCCCGGCAATGCGGAGCGGCTTGTCGCAGCGCGTCGCAGCGCTGTGATTTTGACGCGACTTGAAAATCCCCCCTTTTTGATTCATGGGGCAGGGGGCCGATGGCTGCCTGTTGCACACTTGCCCTGTGCAGACCTGGCACCTGAAATGGGACTGGCGTAACCACCTCGTTCATCAGGCAGCCATGCAGGCGGGGACAGTTCGGTAGTATCACTGGCCGCGATCGGCAGCTGAAGGATGGCACGCGTGTCTCCTCCAAGTTTGTCAATCGCCACGTGGGAGGGTCTCGCCAGGATCGTCCAGTTGCCTGGTCTCCGGAGTACGTGGAGGGGTTCCTTGGATGCGGACAGGCACCGAGGAATACCAAGCTGATAGCCAGACAAGCAGCAACCGAGCCTGAGTCCGACAACCTAGTGGAGTCCTTGGCATGGACCCTACGACGCGAAGTCCCAGAGCTATGATTCCCATTTGCCGATATGCACCGGCAATGCTGGAAGCGCTGATACAGGTCAGGTGGCACAGCGAGGAAGAGCTCCGTGCCATAAACCCGGCCGTGGTCAACGACGAGAGCGTCTTGCCGTGGACTGTCGCGAGCACCCGTTTGGCTTTTTACACAGGCCCGGATCACAATGTCGTAGCGATCAGGCCTTTGAGCCCCAGAGGGGCGCGTGCCCAGGCATTCTGTACCCCACTAGAGTCTATCCGCATCCACCAGCGAGTGTGACAAACCGGTAGAACGTCGGTGTATGGTGTCGAAGTACGAAGCAGCTAGATTGGCACTGTTGGGTGTAACCCAAGTGGCTCTGTCAGAGTTCGAGACTCGAGGACCCAGCTCCGCTAGCACAGAGCGGGCGGGTTCTCAATGCAAGGTAAAGGAAACCCCCAAAGCCGGCATCAAATACCAATGCCCATACCAGCACTGTATCCCACCCCCACAAAGGAATAAACTCTGGAGATATTTCTGGAGGCTGACTAAAGGTGATCCGCCAAATTGCCTATTTGGGTCGTACTGTCATAAACAGAGAAGTTTTCAAGCATTGAAAACAACATCCTTCGCGTCTGTGCCCTCTTGTCCATCAAGCCCCCGAGACAGGTCAAACAAAGAACCCCCTGCTCTGAAGAAAGCACCTGAAGACCTTTGATTCCGCGTTTGCATTCCCAGCAGTTGTATGCATTGGTGTATGAAGTTGGCCTCACAATCAGAGCCGCCATGGCTGCGCCTGGGAACTCATCATAAACCTCTGCTGGGTCACGCTGGCAATTGGTGCACTCTAGCGTACCACAATTGAGGCGATTATGGTCGGCGTATCGTATAGTCTTCTCTTGCAGCGAAAACACCGAAAGCAATTCAAGTGCCAGAGATTGCCGCCTTGGTAACACTTCACTTGGCGTATGGTTTCGAGTGGTATGTGTGTTCCAAGACAAGCACGCGGGACTCACCAAGTTCAAACGCATCGCCTATCACGCTCTGCTCCGGTTATGAGGTGAGCAATATTCTTCTCATCGGGGAAAAGGCTCTCACCTTGGTGCAGGATTTGCAGTGGATTAGCTCCTCTGACAAGACCTCCGTGTCCTGGTTCTTTAGAAAAAGGTATAGTCCGGAGAGAGGTTTGCTTAATAGGGTCAGCACTACTTGCTCGGCTTTGTTACAATGCAGCCCCCCGTGTATTTCGGGTTTTCTCTGGTCTTGGCGTCCGAGACTTCAACCTGATGCCCAAAACATCAAAGATGGTTGCCTGAAGCAATCGGCAGTGGGGAAGAACGAATTGATCACGTGTCAGTTTTCCGTCATTTCGCTCTTGACGCCTGAGGCATACCTGCCTAATGCACTTGGAGAAAATGGGCAAAGAAACTGTCATGACAATCTCGGTATCCACTGCGGCTATCTAGCCCCTGATCTGATCCAACACCCCCCAAAACCCACATATGTCTTCGTGGCTTGCCTCTCATCCACATCCCTAGCATCTATAAGAAACTGCGCACAATGCTCTGTGTGCCTCGGGCTCGCAATGACCGTGTCCAACGCCGAGCGCTCCTCATACAGCGCCCAAAACTGCTTATTCCACATCAGCGCGCAGTGGTTGATATGGTCCCTCAGCGAAGTGTAGTAAAAGTCTCTGCCGTCTTCCATCTCCGCCGGCGTCAACCGCTGCGTGAGCTTTTCGTCGGCGTAAGCGCCCCAGCTGTTGTCGTCTCGATACTCGGTGATCCATTCTTCGTCATAACATGGAGCGGGCAACCAGTTGTTGAGGAATATGTCGTACTTGCAGCCGAGAGACTTTGCCTCTGTGGCGGAGTTGCCGCAGGAGTGGAGGGTGGCGCCTGTTGTGAGGTTGTGAGGTTGATGGCCGAACCCGTTCATCTCGTGGGAGTTTGACCGCTCTGTGATGGAGGAGGGTCCCAAGGCGAGTAGGATCCCTGCTAGCCAAAGGAAAGAGGTGAAGAGGGAAACGAAAAAGTGAGATAGGACAATCTTGTTGGCGGACCAATGCCTGCGTGTATGCGGGTGATCGGTATCCGTGTGCTCGCCATCTTTGGAGAGAAAAGGCTGATGCTCGCTCTCAGGAGCCATCGTCCCTCTGGCCACTTCGTCGCAAGCGATTTCAAAACTGGAGGTCGAGATTATTGAGACCACCAGAAACGGGCGATCGAACAGTTTTATGGTGCGCAGATCTTCCCAGTCGCCTGGTTCATGTGTTTTGAAACGCATGAAGAGGCGGGCCCGAGCACTACCCCGGCCCAGACAATCTGCGTCAGAGCAAAACAAAGTCGAACCAATGGCAGGTGTCGAGTAAATTTGCTCGTCGAATGAAAACCCTGTAGAGTTGCCATTGTGCTGTACCAGCACTGTTTCACCAACAGGGTTGGTCTCTCCAATCTAGGTACTAACTGAACGCAATCTGCCCAAAGTTGAGCGGGTGTTGTGTGACTTCGTGTGGCCGTTCTCGGGCCTCGGAATTGTTTTCAGGAACTCAGTCAGCCTACGTAAATTTCCGCCGGGGATGTGGTTCTCTTGGATCTGAGGCATGGGGCTACTAGTACCGGTGATTAAACCTCTTTCCGGGCCGTACTCAGCTCCGTATCACGAAATTGTGGATTATGGCCTCGGCTGGAGCTACAAACTCCTCTCCCGGCGTGTTAGCCAACCTTAAACTTTATTGAAGCCCCACAAGCGCAGGTGACCGGCCCCAGTGCATCTTCCATGTTTCCTCCTGCCAGCCCAAATTCATCGATTGTGAAAGCATCTTCAGCTCATCATATGCTGCAGAGTCCACGGTGCTAGGTTGTTGGCAAATGAGCGAAGTTGTGCAAAGTCCTCCCTCGTCTTGAAAAGGCGAAAACGGAAACCAAGATAGCGAGTTCGGGGCTTGCGTGCTAGGGCAGTAGTGGTGAGAAGCTTTACGTTCTTGCCAAAGCTTTTCAAACCTCCAGTTGATATCGCCTTTCTAGCTCGGATAGCGCCCGTCTCGTTGTTTGGGGACGCTGGGGTGTTGAATGGTCTAGGTGCAGGTAAATTTATCTACATTTCGGGGATCTAGTTACTCCTGTAGTTCTTAGAAGTGGCTATCGCCCGTCAGCTGGTCAAGCGCGCACCGGAGGTGGAGCGAGGCCGCTGCCGCCGTGCCCATCTCCTCAACGGTCCCGGACAGAGGCCTGTGGCCGAGGGGGTGCAGCCGCGGCGGGCAAGCGATGCCGCTGCCTGGCCAGCTTCCCTGGAGTTTCCAGGACAACGCCATTGATCCCGTCCAGATGCTGGGGAGCCGGCGCGAGCCAATGTTCTGGGTGCCAGAAATGCTGCTACGCTGGCTCCACGGCTATACGTTAGCATTAGGGAGCAGCAACCGAAGTCGTTGTCCAAGTAGTAGGTGCGGCTGTGAGCCCGTGTCTGTGTCTCACCCCTCCACGGGTATAACCTTCTCTCACCTGACGAACTCGAAAATTTTGTCGAAATGCCGTCATACACCGCCCCGCACAGGCCCAACAATCTCAGCTAGTCCACTTCAACACCAGCTTCACAGTGTGACAGTGGCGGCGCGACGATTTTGCCAAGACGCTAAAAACAACATGGTGCTTGAGCATGGTCATCCCCGCTCACGTTCGCCGCAGCGCGGGACAGGCAAACAGGGCAAAGGAACCCGGAAAGTGGGGTAGGCGTCGGAGGATTGGAAGCCGAGCTAACCAAGTACTTCCTGCTTGACATGTGGCTGTCTCCAAGTCAATCCTCTAAGATCCCAAGCGCCAGCCTGCTGTCTTTGTTTCACAGTGATAACCCATCATCCAGGCAACAACATGCAGCACCAAGCCTTTCCGCCCGCGACCCAGCAAATGACCATTCGTTAGTCAAGGGAATCGGTAGGGTAAAGCCCTGACCGTCGTCTCAGTTTAGTATATATACCTCACCCCACTCGCACCTCCCATTCCCAACACGAGCTCACTTCGCCCTCTTCTTATATCGTTGAACTTGCCTGGTTGAAGTACAACAGCCCGAAGACCCGGATCTATCCCATCCACCAAATATCGTAAGTCTTCCTATCCCTAGGTTCCACCGACCTCTGGATGTCCAATCACTCACCCCTACTGTCGTACGCCTCAGCCACCGCAGATCAAGATGGACAAGGAAAACGATGCGCCAGAGGGCTACGAAAACGGCGGTCTTGGGAGCGATGACCCTCAACTTGATGAGGACTGGTCAATTGTATTAGGCAATTAGGCATGTAGGGGAGCAAGTTCGCAAGGACAGGGCGATAGTCTACTGGGAATATCAGGATGTTTTAGAGTTCGTTGTGAAAAGGGCGGAGGCGACACTATCTCTACTCCGTATGCCAAAGAAAAGCTCGAAATTCCATAGCTGCTTGTTGGGCAACGGCCCCAACGACAAAACCTGCTGGAATTACGGCTCGATTCGTGCGATGTGTGACAGTGGGTGATGTGCAGAGGAGATTTAGTTACTGGCGAAGGTAGAAACCGTCTCAGAACGGGGTTTCCCGTCCTTCTACCACCAGCCGCCAGTGTGGCCATATCTTATCGATATCGATAAGCGCACTTTGGCATCAATGGCCACACTGCCGGCCGCCTCCCTCCAAGTCTCCAAGTTGGCGTCGTACATCATTGACGGCCGAGGTGGAAACAGGTGAATAGGTTAGAGGTCTCTTGGCTCCTTAGGTGTAAAAATTGCGGGGAAAAAGCTTTGAGAGTTCGGGCGGTTCGACAAGGCTTTGGCTGCAGGTTGGGTGTTGGGACCAGAGGGGACTCCCCACACCGCTAGTTGATTCTGGTCCCGCAGGCACGATTGCCAAGCGGAGCATTCAGTGTGGTTCAGTCCCTTTCTTGACTACTTCTCCAACTATCCACTTATCCTAATCATCTTTACTACCTTATTACGTGATCGTTAAATTAGCGGAACCGACGTCTATCTCGCCCCACCCGAGAATTTTGTAGGTGAAAGCTATTCGGTCGACCTGTGGACGGCGCTTTCCACCTCCTGCGTCATTTACTTTACCCTCACAGGCGGGCTTCTGCAAACTCCGCTGCTAACGATGTTTGCGCCGGAAGGGGGTGTGGCGCTGGCGTTTTCCGCCGCCCTCAAGGGCACCACCCGGGATCTCAAGCTACACAATTGCGTTTGTCTCTGCCGATCTCAACAAGAAACACCGGAGTCATGATTGTCAATCAAAGGCCGGCTCAACGAGAACATGCAGCGGTCCCCTTGCCCATAAAGGGTAAGCCCGTTGCTTCTCAATCCAACCCTTGCTCTCGTCTGCCAAGGTGAGGTCAAAGTTGTAGATCATGTTAGCGAGTATGAGCCGCATCTCGGCGTATGCGAGACTGTATCACGTCGTTAGCAAACCAGCTGCACTGATTATACCTGAGATTAAGACTTACTTCCTCCCAATGCAATTCCTCGGACCAGTGCTGAACGGCTGGAACGCCTCCAACACGTCTACCTTCATCAGGCCGGCTTTGTCGTGAAGGAACCGCTCCGGCTTGAAAGACCACGGATGCTGCCAATGGGCACTGCTATGATGCATTGCCCACTGCTGGCACTCTGCCAAAGCCCCTCCGGGGAGGATATGGCCAGCTATCGTGGCGCCCCCCGGCGCAATCTGACGAACAATACTCCCGGTCACTGGTGGGTACATCCGCAGTGCCTCGTTCAAACAAGCCAGCATATACGGAAGCCGACTCGCCGATGCAATCGTAATTTCGTCCGCACTGTTAAATGCGTTTCGAATCTCAATCTTCAGCTTTGCCATGGCCTCTGGATTCGACAGAAGGAGATACGTAACCCCCGAAAGTAGTGTAGCCGTCGTTTCGGACCCCGCCGCGATGAAGACAGACGCATTCGACTGCAACCGTTCAAGATCAATACCCTAGTACAGTATCCTCTTGTCAGCCCCCCTATTCCACACGTGGATACGTACTTACCCCTTTCTCCCAAACCTTCATCAATCCCTCAAACAAATCCTCCACCTCCACCTTATTCGTCATCCGCCCCTCCAACTTCCCCTTCAGCATATCCCTCATCTTACCCACCAGCTTGCCGACCCCTAGATCCCACATGACTCTCATCACCCACTGCATGCCCAAGTAATTCAATGCGACCAGCACCGTACCCCCCTTAAGAGTCCCCACAATCAGCTCCACGTACGGGTGATACTCCTGCCTTTCCAAACAGCCAAAGGGCTCGGCAAAGACCAAATCACCGACAATATCAAATGCGATCCAATTATACCATTTTGCCAAGTCCAACCGTCTCTCGCCCTCTTTGGAATTCTGTCGGAGGCGAAGAACCAAAAAGTCGACGTAGCGCTGAATGCGCGATTCTTGCGACCGCAGCGCCTTCTCCGAAAACCCGTTGGACATGGCCTTTCGCAACATGGCGTGCTCTGCGCGGGGGGCCTCCAGGATGGAAGGAGGAACGTCGGGAAGGAAGCCGTAGTGAAGCGGAGATTTGGGATTCTCGTCAAGGGGGTTGGCGGGCTCAGGGTCGTTGGGGTTCGTTGTGGCGGGCGGAACGCGATGACCATAAATGTCGCGCCAGGCGCGGACGTCGGTGAAAGAGAGGTGGTTCGGCCCGATCCGGACAACGGAGCCGTACTTTTCGTGCAGGCGATGCGTGTGGAAGGAGGATTGGCCGGAGACGAGGTGGAGGATGTAGGGCATCGGAGTGGCGCGGTGGAAAAGGGGACCTGGGAAAGAGCGCAGGGGGTGGAAGTAAAGGTTGTAGATGATGGCGTAGATGAAGTAGGTGGTTATCTAGATAGCCTGCGTCAATTGGTTCCCAGATTGGGCGCGGTCAACGAGGACTCACCATTGCAGATGCGGCGCAGAGGTAGGGCCAAAGATGCGACACCCGCGTGGGCGTTGTCTGGTCCGACATGTTGACGCCTGACTCCGACGAAGTGAAGTTGTAGTAGTTGGTTGCAGTCTAGAGCGCGGTCGAAAATCGTGGATTTAGGTCCTCCGGATGCCGCGAGGATAAATTATACACACCACGCGCCCCAAAACAGGGCGGACCATCCCGCATTGAATATCCCGATGTGTTGACTTTTTAATATGGAAATGCCGGCGTAAACCCCGCCCGGCAATTAATGACCGATCCGCCGGCATCTGCCACTACCAGATGCCTGAAGGACGTTTGCTCGTGCAGTTGGTGGTCTCCATAGGACAGACATCGCTGGCTCATCCCTCATCGGATGCAGTCACAGCCTGCTGTGTAATTCCCTGGCTGGCAGTCATTCAGAGCCGATTGGCCAGTCTTACCCCGGCCACTTTCACACCGATTCGTAAGCCGCACAGGTTGCCAATCTGGGTCGAGATTCCCAGCAATCTGGGCTGCAAACTCAACAAACTCGGATTTTCGGGTCCTGACACAACACCCGCCCCCCTATCAGGGTTCCCAGTGATCTTGCTCAGCCTTGCCATCAATACCTTAGACTTCTATTTCGACGCCGATATGCCGAGAAGTTTAGGGATGAGAGGCGCGTTCCCAAGTTAGCGTAAGGAGCATTGATTGCACACGTAATTACCATTTTACCATCATCACATTCGATACTGCATTTAATCCCCCCCCCCCTTTTTTTTTTTTTCTTCATAGACCCTTGTTGCGGTTAACACTATCGACTACCAAAATACCAATCTAGATAATAGTAATCTCCTGCACTAAATCAGCCAAACGGGAGTCTCTGAGGCTTCCATCTCCTGCCAGACCATATCCCAGCCGCAAACCCTCTGTCTCAGCAATCAAATCAGCGGGCTTCAGACCCAGTCTGTCGATGATAAGTTCAAAAAGCCGGTCGAATTCCTCAAGGGTGAATGCGCCAACCCTTGTGAACATTTTCCCTTGACATTCCAAGTCCGGTGCCAGAAGGAGACCATCGACTTCGTAATGTCTAACTCCTTCACGCTCCCACTTGTATTCCCCTGCTACAAAGAAAGCCAACAGGTCGGATGGGCGGAGGGCGTTGAAGCTTTTGTTGTACCCTTGTTCGAACCTCTCATCCCAATAAACGCGAAAACGAACGCTAGAATTATAGAGGGTTGTGAATACGGGCCCTGGGAAGTGGTACGCGGGCGGCTTTAGCTTGTGAGTTTCGCCGGGTCTGTAGGTGGCACGAGGGCGAACAGGGGGCTCGTAAAGAAAGCGGGCCCACATGGTGATGCCTCGAATTTCAAGAGTGCCAGAGTGAAGACCATGCAAACCCGAAAGATCCTGGGCATGAGGAGTGACAATTGCGCCTACTATCTCGAGGAAATATGCCGCAGTAGGGGCGTCATCTCTCACGTACCGATGGTCTACCGTGATCTCGGCGTCAAACTTCGCCCAGGACCATGTTGGCGCCATGTACGGTTCCGCTGATGGGGGCCTATCAGACCAGCAATAGCTGTTTTCCTGTCGGTGTAGACAGTGACGCTTGTTTTCGAATATTTCTCGACGAGCTGGATCCAAGCGCGACGGAGTTGTTGTACGGAGGCGAAGTCGATTCGAGGCTTTGCACCGGTAAACAAGTCAAAGTAACTCCACGAGAAAATTGGCTTGGGCAATCCATCCGGGAATTGTTCCGACGCCACCAGCTGATTGCATTCCCAGTACACGGCGTCCTCGGCGTCCTCGGCGAAGTTGAGCTGTCTCCTTGCCAGGTATCGCTCCTGCAGCACCCATCCCCGGCGGTTGAGTGGTGCATACCCAATGTTGTCGCGGTATATGGCACATTCACAGATATCGTATTCCGAGGCTTTGTTCCGATCTAGGCGCCCGTTGTGAATGGAGATAGTGGTGGGTGCGGTAATGGCGGGATCCCTTTGGCTAAAGCAACCCTGGCTTCCATCCGTTGCCCATGTCGCCGCAATGTTGCATGCTGCATGCTTATAAATAAGCCCCATCACTGAAGACTGCTCTTTCCAGTCTGCAGCACCATCCGCGTCCTGAATGACACACAGGGAATCGATCCAAAGGTACTGGAATCTCAGGGCCACGGCAACGCTCATGGCATCCTGGTATGTTTTTGGAAGCTCGGAAACGGGATTTTCCTCGAGGAAACTGTCCATCGACGCTCGGGTCAGGCGGGTGTGTTCCGTGGAGCCCCAGCAGTGGCTCAGCGTGAGATAGGGTGGAGCTCGGTCGACTCCATTCCACGCCGGTATCCTCAATCGCCAGCGTAAGGCGGTGGTACGATCCTCGTTTGGGATTACTTCGATAATTCTCGCAGGAAAGAATGTCGTATATCCAGAGACGGCCTGGCAGTGATCGTGGCTTTCCGAGCCGCAGACACGGAGCCAGTGGCGCCATAGGTCTGGGCAGTCCGATGTGGATGTACCTTCGCGTTTGAAGAAGCGGTCGCCAGCGACACCTGGCCCACCTTGGGTGGCAACAGATGGGGAAATGGAAACATATACGCGAAAACCTGCTAGATCAGGCTCGAGGTCACTCGGGTCCAGGTATATGCGATAGTGCTTCCATTGGTACTTCCGCGGGTCTTCATAAAAAAAATCGAACGGTTAAACCCCCGTCGCGATCTCCGTCTTGAGGCGCAAAGAGCTGGACGAATGGGGATTCGCAATCCCACTGCTGCAAGCGTCGGATGAACCGATTCAGCTCCTTCGGGAGGGTTTGCTGTGTGATCGAGAAGACTGAAGCACGAAGGAGTTCCAGCGGCGGTTCTGCTGTGGGACAAGAGGCGAGCCCGTCCATCCACTCGTTGCGGCATCGTCAGTCTTTTTCATGACGATATTGCGACTGATAAGACAAACACTGCCAGGGTTCTTTGTGTGACGTCGGGGACCAGTATGAAGCCGCCCTCTGCGCCACCAGAGCACCAAGTGCCGCCCAGCCTGGATCCTTACGGTATCAGCCTGTTCAAGCGGGAATTGAAGGCAGTGGCTCGCTCGAGGAGCAAAAGGAGGCTCAAGCGGCGTGTTTTTTTACCTAGAGACAAGCCCTTGCCACCGTCATTGACAATTGTTTGCGGATTGAACACGGGTTCTAAGCCCTGCAAGTAGGTTACACTTTGCCGCGGCCGTGAATCCTGGTTGGGCTGTTACACCCGCGACCGCGGCTATTGTTGGCCCGGGCCTAGGGAGTGATTGAAGGTTGTACGGGTAGACGCACCACACAAGGACCTGGGTTTCGTGTTCGTCCTCAAAGTCGGTGCGCGACTTGGCGATCTGATGGTGGTCCTTGGCATTTCCATTCTCACCGTGTTAGTTTTGATGTCCCCACCTTGGTTTCTGGCCTTAAGCTCATCGGTAACGGAAGATGATCTCCGTTGCCCCAAAACAGACAAGATGAGTCGACGCCGCTGACGTCGTGTGGAGATGCAGGTGGATGCGCCTTACCAGGCACCGCTCAACAGCGAGCAGTCACGCATTAAATTAGCACCATGGATGTGGCAGCGCCGCTCGTACTGGACCCTCGGTTTCGCGCACAGCCCTAGCTGAGCAAATTGCGAGCTTGTCATTGGCAGGTTCGCGGTTTTGACGTTACTTGGTGGTGCTTGGCTAAATCCTCCGCCAAGCCGGGCAGATTTGTTTGCTGTGCTCGGCAAGTGGGAATGACATATGATGTTGGTCCCTGACATGGCCTGCTGTGTAACGTTGTTGGTTCTTTTCAGCGGTATTTAATCTTGGGCATTCCAGCCACATTTTGATGCCACTTGCTTCACTCACCACCACACTTGTTGTTTGCTCGAGATCTACCTTCCAAGGTACTCGCACGTTACCTTTTTCTGTGATCCTTCAGACTACTAAACATCCATCGCAATGGCCTTCAACTTCGCCGGAAACGCCATCGCTGGCGCAAACAGCCCCTTCCTCGACGCTTTCAAGCCAAACCCCGTCGCAGCCCGCAGTAACCGGTTCACCAAGCCCATCGTCGCCCGAAATGACTCGGATGTGCCCACGGTGAACATGTTTGTCGACGGCGCAGACGAAGACATGAAGTATGTTGCCTCCATCGTCGACGTCTGCACCGACAAAACCACCTTCGCCCTCCGCTGCACATCCGGTCCTGCATATCTCCCAAGCGGAGCCTGTGGCTCCAATGGCCTTGTACGTATCCCATTTCGACTAAGTGACATCATGAGCTAACAAGCGTGACAGGAAGTTACCCTGACATCAGGCCCGGCCATCTATCAATTCTCCACCTTTACCGAGACAAGGGTGGGTGGCACCCCGGTGACGGCGACGGTGCAAGAGACGTGTGCCCTGGAGGGGACGACCAGAGCTGCGTGCACCGCTACCATTGGTGGGAACGTGCAGGGGACTTCGACGACGGTGTCTGTGTCGACGACGTATACCGGGGCCAGGGTGTACAAGTATGATGTTACCATCACCGGTGGCGCTGAGAAGACGGCGAGTCCCAAGCCAACGTGCGCGGCAGCGCCCAGCGGGAATGGGAATGGTGGCGGCAGCGGCAGCGGCACCGGTAGCCAGTCTGGGGCGAGTGTGAAGGGTGTGGCCGTGTGGGGGCTAGTTGGTCTCGTTGGTGTTGTCTCGGCTTTTGGGCTTTAATTGGGCTTTGGTGAACTCGGATGAGGGATACTGATAGAGGAGGCTTTTTGATGTTTTTGGGCTGATGATACCTATGATACCGATACGCTAGACGGTGACTCCAATAGACGGCAGAAAACGATAATATTTGCGCAAAACATGTTCATAATCAGCTTCTGTTCCAACCTTCTTACCTGATGTTGACCCGCTTCAAAAACTTCATTTACCTTCGTCTATCACAGCCCGCGCAGAGTTCATAATCTTACCCCTAGACTGTCCTAGCCATCGCCTTCCCGACCTCTTCCCTAAGGCCACCCTCCCAATCGTCCCAACAAAGACCTAAAATTACACTATCCCGCCCATAATCCCCCTTCTTACTACCCCTCGGCAACTCTTGTCCATTTCCAATCTTGCCTCCCTCGTCACCTCCAGGAAACACCATTTGCCATCTCAAAACACCCTCCATCCTAAACCCCAACCGCTTTGCTGTCCGTATTGACGCCTCATTCATTGAATTCGCCTTCCACTGCACCCGTCGCAAACCCAGACTGCCCTGGTCAACACCATCCAGCGCATACTGCAACAGCAACCCCACGGCATTGGTCGTCACGTGCGTCCGCTGAAACTTGGGCAGGATCACGATGGCGCCAATCTCGGTGGAGAGATGCGTAGCGTTTGTGTCGAGGTACGCAATGGACCCTGCCAACTCGCCCTCGTCGTCCTCGGGCGAGGGGGGACGGGTCTTGTCGATGATGGCGAAGGTGAACCAGGCGGGGTTCGGGCGGGACACCTTTTCGAGGAACTGCGTGATGAAGGCGTCGGGCGTGGAAAAGGGGCCCATTGGCATGTGGGAGAAGAGGTCCGGACGGGAAGAGGCTTGGGCGATGAAGGGGGTTGCGTGATGGTTCTGCGGTGGTTGATTAGGATGTGCTGGGTTCAGTGGGGCGTGTGGAACATACGGAAAATGGGGTCAGTTTGACTCTGTCGTTGGCAAGTTCCCGGATTGGGAGGCAGAAATTGTGAGTGTCCGACATGATGACGGTCTTTGGGTGTTTTTGATCGTCTTGGCTGCGAACTCGAGTTGTTGTGCCGTTTTGTCGGTGAGAGCGGGTGTGGAGGAGGACGAGTAGGTTGTGACTCAGCGGCGAAACTTTCGGTTTGACCGTTGGCGCCCTTTGGTCAACAGACCCACTTTTACCGCCGTGGAAGGTGTAAGTACCGCGTACAAGCCTGTTCTAGGAGCTCAGGCGGCCTGCAATCCTCCCGAACCCCCGTCTCTCAAAGACCTCAAGATGGGAAACAACCGCTGGGTCAGCCACGGCGTCTCGCTCTCTTCGCAGCTCTTCAGAACGGGGAACGACCCAATGTTGCCAGTCCACGAGTCAATGGATACATTGACGCAGTTAATGCCCGCACCTTCCCGGTATTTCAGTGTCATGACTGATTGTCGGTCGCTGTCGAGAGGAATCCGTGCGTGTCTTATCGATGCCAAGTCACAAGAGTAAAGCTGAAAGTCCAAGGATGACTTGGGTGCGTGACGACCTCGAAAGGTTCCCACTTCAACGGTCAGGGTCCCGGGGTCGCAGGTGGGTATACTGAGAAAGAATAATGAAATACTGTCAAGCCCTTTGCTAGAGGTGGCGTCTGGCGGACCCTCAAACAGGGCGAGTGGTGCGAGTTCGGTGGTGTTGGCCCGGTGTTGTGCATGGTACAGGTTTTTGGGCCTCAAAACCCCGCGCTTGTCTTCCAGCTCCCAGTTTGGGCCCGCCGGAAAGATGAGAGTGTACCCACTCGATAGAGCCGATGAGATTCGGATCTCCGGCCAGGGTTTGGCTTCCCATGGTCGCCATTGTGGCATTTGCTTCTCACGGCTAGCAATTCGGAGGTATTTTGTCACTGTTGAGAGCTGCAGTCCTTCGGCTTCTTCCACGGCAATGAGGGATGGGCAGTGAAGTCGCGACAGAGCACCGTCGCCCCCGCCAGTAGCATCTCGAGAAAGCAGGATGCCCAACCTGCGGCCGTCGAGCTGACACCGAAGCGGAGCGACTATCACTGGTTCATAAATGTACCATCTCCAACTAGCCGGTCCCAGGGTAGCGACTGCTGGGCTTCCAGAGCTTAGTGAGTCGGCTTCAACAGTCCTGGATGGACCAGCACGACGAGGGCCCTCGAAATCGGCTCTGTCGTTTGTGGATTCGATCCTGTTGTCGAGATATCTCACGGTGGGCTGGGCGAACTGGCCATAGTCTGTGATGATACCCGCATCGGCGTCGGTCTCGATCATTATTAGTGGAATTTGCACGTTTTGCTGTTGGGCAACACCGTGGTGCGAATCGGCCAGTCCGTCAGCCTCGATTTCACCCTGGATTGCATCCTTCTGCATGGAGTTGTTCGGCGGCGTTGTGGCAACTTGAGGCTTGCTCTCACGGGTGGTGGATGCTGATTCAGCTTGACGGGCATCGATAACGTTGGACAGAGCAGGCTCGGTTTGGAGTGGTTGGAGCAGCAGACCCTCGATACCATCAGCAGATTGCAGTTTCATCCTGACGAGTTGGTGGACAAGCTCAAACTCGGTTTCGTAATCCTGGCCTGGGGCATGCGGAAGCAACCGGACGTTGGATGCATGTCGGAAGTGCTCTGGTGACGGAGCAAACAAACCGGACAGAGACGTGTAAGAATGCTGGGGCTCGGGCTGTGACCATGCAAACAGGGATTGGTCGTCAGACTGGCGCAAGATTTCCTGCTGGAGTCGGTTGAATGCACGACGACCTTCGCCATAGAGCATTGGCATGTTGACGTTGAAGAGGCCCAGCAAGCAGTAAGCTTCATCCTCGAGTCTCGTTGTGCGCCGGCCGGCAGCCCATGACATCTTCTGTGCGATGCTGTACTCGGGCCAACTCTGTTGCCCCAACGCAGAAGCGTCAATTCTTGTAATCCTCGATACCGGTTCCCTCAACGACTTCTTGGTACCAATTTCGGCCCAGTCAGCGCCAACAAAGGCTACCTCCTTTGGCGCGAGCAATTCTTGTAAAGTGAACCCACGGGTGAACCACCGACTGCGAGAAAACGACGAATCCTCTGCCATGGGATCTTCGCAGCTGGGAACGTCGGCTAAGTAGGCGTAACAGAGGGCGGCATCGCGGTACCACCGGAACATGGAATTGATGGCCTCGGAGAGTTCGGCGCTGGACGACTTGTCAATACAGCATGTGTCAATCCACAAGTAGTCGAAGCCCTCCTCATTGGCAAGCTTTGTGGCATCGCGGACCTTGGACCAGCCCAGCCTTGACGGGCCGACTCCATCGACGTGGTCCCGGAACGACACCTCGTCCGGGCCCCAAGTGTGTGACAGGATGGCATAGTGGGGGATGCCGTTGCCAACCTCACCAAAGAACTCTTCAAACAACAGGCTGCTCGTGTTCAGAAGCCGCATTTGGGTCGAATGAGCGCAAGACTGAAGGTCAAGCGAATCGAAGTCATGGATGTTTGTTTGCTCCAGGCTTCGGTGCGGCTGCCTAATTAGAATTTCTCACCCCGCATTTCCCCCGCGAATCACATCCGACATGGAAAGAGCAACCCGAATTGATGATCTTCCGTTGGCAAGTTTGCATCCTCAATCGGCTTGCTTGGATGAGATTCAGCTGAGAAAATTGGCGAGAGAGATATCAGCAGATAGTGGGTAATCCTTGATCAGACTCTTTGACCCCGACTTGGCCGACGCTCGGGACGGAGCCGAACCGGCTTGCACCCGCTCGGCGGAGTTGCGAATCCGGGGAAGTGGGGTGAGGCAGGAACCCCTGCCGAGAAATACGGGTCGACAAATCCAGGGCTTCGTAACACTAGGACCATTTCGGCTTAAATTAGCGTCGCGACCCCGCGATCCCGCGACCCTGCGGCGCCCGCGGCCCCGGCCCCATGAATGAGACGACACGGATGCACTTTCCCACGACAAAATGACGAGACCCGCCAGTCGAAAAATGTGAGCATGTCCAGCACTCCTTCCGACTCTCGCCCTTCTCAGGTCGACAACCCCGAAAAAATGGCGACGGTGCTGTCGTACGGCCTCTCCGGCCTCGGACGCGTCGCGTTACACCCGCTGTTTACTGGTCCTCTTCTCCTCTCCGCGCTGTACCGTCCCGACACCATCGGCGATGCGCTGACGCATATCGCCCAATTCCTTCCCGAACAAGTCACGTCTTACCTCCCAACCACTCTGGATACCCCAACAGCCATCACCACGCTCCAATTCCTCCTCGGGTTCGGCATCATCCGCAAAATCAACACCTTCCTCAACACCCTCGCCTCCAACTCATGGCGCGCCGCTCCAGCTCCAAACTGGGACTGGCCGCGAGAAATCGCCGTCATAACAGGCGGCTCGTCCGGCATCGGCGCCTGCATGGCGCACAAACTCGCCGCCCATGGCATCCGCATCGCCGTCCTGGACATCCAGCCTCTCCCGTCTGATCTCGCCTCCAACCCCCTGATATCCTACTACCAATGCGACGTGACCTCCTCCTCCTCGGTCGAAGCAGCTGCTTCCTCGGTACGCCGCGATCTCGGCCACGCGACAATCCTCATCAACAATGCCGGCGTTGCCGGTCCTGCACCCATCCTCAAAACGGACGAGAAGTTCCTCCGCAAGATCATGGGCGTGAACTTGATGTCTATGTGGTTTACCACGCAAGCATTCCTGCCGAACATGATCCAGACGAATAAAGGACACATCGTCACGGTGGCGAGTATTGCTAGTTTTGTGGCGCTTCTGAACGCGGCGGATTATTCGGCGACTAAAGCGGGCGCATTGGCGTTTCACGAGACGTTGGCGCAGGAGATCAAGCATGTGTATAAGGCGCCGAATGTGTTGACTACGGTGGTGCATCCGAATTTTGTGAGTACGCCGCTTGTCAAGGATTTTGAGGACAAGTTGAAGAAGGCGGGGGTTAAGTTGATGACTGGAGATCGAGTGGCGGAGGAGATTGTGCAGAGGGTTTTGAGTAGACGCGGCGGGCAGGTCGTCATTCCGCAGCGCGAGACGGTCATTTCGAGTATTAGAGGGTGGCCGACTTGGTTGCAGGAGGCGTTGAGGGATTATGTTTCCAAGGGATCGGTTGAGGGGTGATTGAAATAGGAACAGGACATGTGTTGATGATTATCTTTCGAATCGTCTTCGAGTCCATAATCCGCGTGGCTACCTAAGCTTTTGCCATTTTTTTTTTTTTTCATTCTTGTCACTTCCTTCGGGACAGACGAAGAAGCGCCACAATCCCCTGTATAAACCCGGGGCGTAGCTAGTATTTCGAAACGGTTTGAGAGCAGTCTCGGTGCCGGAGCGGGACACCAAGACCATGCAAGAGGGGTCCGGATGGGTTTTCCGTATCATCGTTCGTTGACGTGGGACAAGCTCGCGCGGGATGACGCTGACGTGGGTTGACCGGCCTGTCGCTTGCATTACCGAGCGTGTCAGTAGTACGGGGTTCCCGAAGCGTTGCAGAAGCGCGGAACCAAGCCGACAACCAGGAGCAGCCAAGCATTGCCCGCACAACTGCCGAGGCACTTCTCCGCAGCTCGCTGTCCGCGGATACCTCACTCCCCGGATCAGGTGGCCTTATATCTTACCACATCAGACAGGTGTTGACAATCTTACGACGACATTTTCGTCAACACAACATGTCTGAGACCGACGCCCTCCTCAAAGGGATCCCGTCCTTCGGGACGGACCTCGACGTCATCATCATCGGCGCCGGAATCTCTGGCATCAACACTGCCTATCGACTTCAGACTGAGCTGCCTGCTGGTACCACGTACGCCATTCTCGAAGGCCGTGATGCTCTTGGTGGCACCTGGGACCTTTTCAAATATCCCGGCATCCGCTCCGACTCGGATATTTCGACCTTTGGCTTCCCTTGGTTTCCCTGGCGAAAGCCAACATCGCTCGCGTCCGCCGCCGAGATCAAAGACTACATGCGTAAAGCCGCCGAGCAATACGGCATCGACCGCCAAATCCGCTACCATCACCACGTCCATTCCGCAAACTGGGACACTCCCTCCAAGCGCTGGCATCTCAGCGTGTCCATCAACGATGCACCACCTACCACATTCACAGCACGCTTCCTACTTCTCGGCACAGGCTACTGTTCGTCTTTTCTTCCTTTTTCTCCCGTCTCCCCTTCCTTATAAAGTTGTGACTGACACTTGACGTCCAGACGACTACACAACCCCCCTCCAAGCCATCATCCCCTCCATCTCCACCTTTTCCGGCGAAGTCGTCCACCCCCAATTTTGGCCCTCCACCTTCTCCCCCGAGGGTAAACACATCGCCATCATCGGCTCCGGCGCCACAGCCGTCACCTTGCTACCCACCCTCGCGCCCGTCGCCAAACACGTAACCATGATCCAGCGCTCCCCCTCCTACATCTTCTCCATCCCGCTGCACACACCCCTCGTGACGTTTCTTTTCAAGATCCTCCCCGCCTCCGTCGCCCACGCAATCAACCGCACCCGCTGGCTCATCCGAAGCGCCATGATCCAGCTCACATGTCGTCTCTTCCCCGAGACGGCGAAGAAAAACCTCCGCAAGGCGACCGAGGCGCAGCTACCGCCTGATATCAAGTACGATCCGCATTTCAAGCCGCGGTATAACCCCTGGGAACAGCGCTTGTGTGCATGCGTGGACGGGGACTTTTTCGCCGCGTTTCGGAGTGGGAAGGCGGGTGTCGTGACGGGTGTGATCAAGGAGGTGAAGGAGAAAGAGATTGTGATGGAGGATGGGCAGGTTGTCAAGCCTGATGTTATTGTCACTGCTACGGGGTTGAAGTTGCGGTTTGGAGGTGGGATTCGGTTTAGTGTGGATGAGGAGGAGGTCAAGTGGAACGAGCGGTTTGCGTGGCGGGCGTCCATGGTTGAGGGAGTGCCGAATTTGGTGTTTTTGATGGGGTATGAGCAGTGGAGTTGGACGTTGGGGGCAGATGCCAGCACGAGATTGTTTGTGCGGGTTTGGAAGGAGATGGTGAGACGGGGCAAGGAGGTGGTCATGCCACGGGTTGAGGGAGAGATGGAGCAGCGTGGGATGATGGGACTCAGTTCGACGTATTTGAAGACGCAGTATGAGACGCTGCCTAAGGCGGGTGGGGGATTGTGGGGACCAAAGAGGAATTATTTGAATGATATTTGGAAGGCGAGGTTCGCGAGGATTGCAAAGGGGTTGGTGTTCAGCTGAGGTGCTGTTCGGGTGGTTTTGTTTTATACCAGTTGTTTTGAATCTATCTATGTCTTTGTTACGTCTCGCAGTGTTTGATGCGTTTCTGTTGCTCAATCAGGTTCAACCAACTCGTGTTGACTTTGTCCGATTGTTATCTACCTGGGTACCTAATATCTCACACTTTCCTCCACCAATCAATTCTTCCCGATCTCAGCGCTCGATCGTGACATACCTTTTCGTGCATAATTGCGGGGCTAGGTGTCCAATCAACGACGGGCTGTCTTGGCGACTCCACGAGGGCAAGAAGACAGTCGCCTTCCCACTGCGTTGTCTGGCCTTTTTCTGGCTATATATTTGTCTTCGACCCTTCGAGGACCCTTTGCCATTATGCGTACCGCACGTATTTTCACTAGGTATTGGCCCGAAAGTGTCCTCTCAATTAGAACTCACCGGAAAACGTTTTTCGCGATTCTACACGGCGACCAATGGTCGAAGCGTCCTGCTCAGACTCAGAAAACACCACCAATGACACACCGTCCATATTTACATACCCAAGTCATGACCCTCCAAGACTCAACTCAACCGACAAGCTTTTTGCCATCAGCAATGAGCTTGCCGATCTCGGTCTCCAGGTGTTCCAAAAACACCAGCCTCAGAACCCAACCGATCTGGACAGTGCCGGTCTAGGATTTGCCTGCCCTTTTTTCATCTCCGATACCGCAGCACACCGAAACTGCCTGAAAAGCAACCTTCTTGGGATCATGGATGTAAAGAGGCACCTCTGGGCATCCCATCGACGGCCTTTCGATTGTCCCATCTGTGGCTATGTTTTCAGCTCTGCCGCACTGCGTGACCATCATATTCGGGAGAACACCTGTATCGCAATTTCTGCCTCGCATATCCAAGCCAGGGCAGTCTCCAGCAACCAGTTAGCCCGTTTGGACGAGCAGGAGGAAGACTCGGTGTGGAAGAGTCTAAGTGAAGAAGAACAGTGGTTCTCGGTTTGGGATGTTATTTTCCGTGGCAAAGCCAGGCCCCAGAGAGGCCCAAGGCTACCTGATAATGTAGTGGCTGTCCGACAGGCAGCAGTGTTGAGGAATTTTTGGAGCACTGAAGGAGAAGCTCTCACTGACGGATTTCTTATGAGCAAAGGATTGGAATTTGATGCACCGCAGGCGAAAGAAGTCCTGGAGGTGGCTCTCGGAATGATGATTCAGAAGCAAATTGAATGAGGCAAATCTGCCGCTTTTCCTGGCCTAGTAGCCTCTGGGTATCTTTGGTCTAGAAACCAGCATGTCCCTATAGCGCCGGTTGTCCAGAATGTCGTGTCCATACAGAAAACAGGACAGGGAAACAGAGAAATCAAGCCATTGTTCCGCCCTCATACCCCACAAAGAGATTTTCCATGGTCAACCCACTCATCACATCGAAGTCTACCGAGGGATCAGCTTCGTAAAAGCCGAACAGAGGCCACGTCTCCCAGGACAAGGGTAGACCGAAAGATGTCGCTCCAATCATCGCTAGTTCCGCTGACGGCTGCTCTTGTGGAGGTCCGATGTCCCGCAGATCATGCATTCCTTCACGATGTACCGCCAGCTCAACAGATGCGCCGCCAGCAATAGCTCCGCTCATAACCTTCCCTTCACCCTGCCCTATCAATTCTCGAACCGACTCGGATTCGTCGCCTGGGTCATGCGCATCTGCATCCAACAGCCTGGTGTGATCCACCAGTTGAGCAAGAATGGCCTTTACGTGCTCCCCACCCGATATTAGCGCATTCGAACTTTGAAACGAAGAAATCACGTGGACGACACAGTCGATGAACGGATTTGAGGAAGGGTTTTCGTGACGAGGTTCCCCCGGAAACAAAATCGACCAGATGTTATGCCAGCGCTCAATGTGGTCGACTTTACGCCCCGTCGGATCCCCCTTTTTGGTGATCCTTTCCCATTGGTCTTCATCCAAGTCAGGCTTGACTCGGATTCCTTCCTGGCAAGCTCTCTCCCGAGTGTGAGCGGCCCACTCCTCTTCCTGGTCGTAATCGAATGCTTCGCCGCACCGAGCGCAATAGCGGTGAAGATGTTTCCTTCTGAGATGTTGCTTGAGATCACCGGCACGGCGGCTGTCGAACTTGAACGTCAAGCAATCAAAGTAGATGTGTGGGTTTTTCTTGGCGAACGGGCAAGCTAGACCTGCCTTGGATGGAGGTGAAGGTCCTTGACGTCGCTTTGGGGCTTGTTGGCTGTTGACATTGTCTGTGCGTTTCCTTTTGGTAACCGTCTTGTCCTTTGCCATGTGTCCACGGTTGCCTGGACCCTGTTTACTGTGCCTTGTACCTCGACCTGGAGCCAAACCTCAAGTTAAGAAAAAGGAAAGACGGCACGACACCCACGAAGGGATTCGAGTCCAATGCACGCCGATAGGCGGTCTGGCTTCTTAAGGGGGTCGTCTTCGGAACGATTCCCTGTTAAGTGTGAAAAAGCAACCAGCGGAAAGCAAGAAGCTGCGAGTCAAATCGTCGGCACACTGGGTGGAGAAAAAGTTCGAATGTGATAGGCTCGATCGTTATCGCTAAGCAAGAGATCGGGATCGGGTTTGATGTATTGGCCCAACCTGCATTGTGGCCTCATGAGGGGCAGCAGCTTGTCACACAGCCAGGCTGACCGCTGTAGCCATCCATCTTGGCGTGATCAAACGCCTGTCCGTTCTCTCTCCTTTTCTTAGTTGCCCCATCTCCGTGTGCGGTTACTCTAAGATTGCACAACTCTGCCCACAAGACTGCCTGTCTCTCAACTCCCCACCCTTGCTATCCCAACGCACAAATTCTGAAGGCCAGGACTTTGGGGCCATAGGACTAACCAGAAAACTGGCCCAAAGTCGTCAACATAGAACGCGTTTGGCAACCCTTTCCTCCAACCAACCGCAAATATGACCGTGGAAGTGAGGCGGTTTCTTCGTGTAGATATGCCCCAAGGCAACCCAACGCGAAGACCTGAGAAAAGGATGGTGACGTCAAAATACACACTGTGCTGGATTCAGGGGCACACAATTGTGTAAGATATTCAATAATCTTACAACCTACTGAAGGTGCTAAGCGCAAATGAGCGAAACAAGGGAACCAAACCACCTCATCCCCCAGGACCCACAGCGGCGAGTCAAAACGATGTGACAGTTGAGTAATCGCATGGAACGTGTTCATTCCCAGTCAATTTGCGGATAGCGGCAGCGCCCAGTGGGGCGTTTCAGGGCTGTTTTCACACAACTGTGTCTGTGGCGTCAGCTATTTGTCATCGTGAACACACACTTGTGTGCCAGCTCAAAAGTGCACTTTTATTTGATGGTTTGTGATCGGGCAGGTATTGCGACGGTAATGAGCGATGAACTGTTCTTCCATGCTAAATCACCGAGTCGATGACGATCTGAGATTCGGGATGAAGCGTAAGGTACCATCCTACTCGGGGTGTAAGCGTTTCATGACGGGGCTATATTAGGTAGCAAGGAAACCTTGAACGCTAAGCTGGTAAGCAAAAGACCGCCTGCTAAACAAAAAACGGGCAAAAAAAAAAACGAAACGTAGACCCAGAACAAACGCCATACCATCCAAACAGCCCACCCATTCCAACCCATCGACTTCCCACACATTAATAAACCTCCACTCCATCTACTTGCCACCCAACAGCGCATCCAAAACACTCCCCGACTTCGCCTCCATCTCCTTAAACTCCCCCAAATCATCACTCTGCACCGTAACCGCCCCGCCAGCACCAACCCTCCACTCTCCCTCCCGTTCACTCACCGCCGTCCTGATCACCACTGAGAAATCCCCACCACCACCAACATCCAGGTACCCCAAAACCCCCGAATACACCCCCCTCGGCCCGCCCTCAATCCGTCCCAAAATCTCACAGCTCCTCTTCTTCGGCGCACCCGTCATACTCCCCGGCGGCAACGACCGTTTCAACACCTCGACACCCATCCCCTTCTCCTCAAACCGGCCCTGAATCACCGAAACGAGATGCCACACTTTTGCAAACTCCTCGACTTCCATGAGCTGCGACACCCAGACGTTACCCGACCCCACGGCGCCAGCTAGATCGTGACGGATCAGATCGACAATCATGAGGTTTTCGGCGCGTTCCTTGTCAGTACTGAGGATCGCTTCAGCTTGGGCGCGGGAAATGGGATTGAGCGGATCTTTCTTGACTGTCCCTTTGATGGGACGGAATTCGCAGATTCCGGCTCTCGTCCAGCGGAGGAAGCGCTCCGGGGAGGAGGACAGGATGGTTACATCCGAGAGGTGGATGTATGCGCCGTGCGGAGCGGGGTTTCGTGTGCGTAAGGTGCCGTACCAGTTCCAGGGTGTTGGTGCGGGCGACGGAATGATGGTGGTTTGGTCGGTGAGACAGAGCTCGTACGAGTCGCCCGAGTGGAGGTAGGTTTGGCATTGGCGGATTTTGGAGATGTAAGCGTCTTGGGTGGGCGTGGTGGTTGTGGCGAGGACCGGATGCAGAGCTGGGGGAGGGGTGGAGGGTGGTGTGGGTTGGGTTGTGAGGGATTTGATCGTGTTGCCGGTCGTTTGGATCCAGTGCGTGTCGGAGGGAAGGAGGGATTGGACGTAGAGGGAGGAGGTTTGGTGGTCGAGGATGATGCTGCGGTGGATAAAGGCAAAGTTGATGTCGGGCGCTGAGGAGGTGGTGTGTGGTTCCACGTCGATGGTTTCGAGGCCGGCTTCGTAGGAGATGTAGCCCATGAAACCGCCCCAGAAGGGGATGTCTTGTGGGAGGTCAGTGTTTTGCGGCGCGTGCTGGGTGATGGATTCTTGGAGGATGGGCCAGACTTGGTCGATGGAGTCGAGAGGGACTGAGAATGATGGGACGGCGCCGGTGCCGTAGCGGAGGGTGTGGTCCGAGACTTTGTACGTCACTTTCATGGTTCGGTCGGGAATGACGATGCCGATCATGTCGAATCTTCCGACGTCGTGGCCTTGTGAGTCGAGAACGATGACTTCTTCGCCGTGGTAGCCAAGAGCGTTGAGCACAGCTGTTGGTGTGAGGCCGCGTGTGGCCGGGTACTTCTCCCAGCTTAGGGTCACATTCCCATCGACAATCGATCGGAGCTCCCCGGCAAGGTGAGAACTGGTAGAAGCACCTGATGCCTGTTCACCGTTTGCTGATGGCAACCACTTGCTCAGAGATCCGCCAGTTGTCACTCTCCCTCGCTGAAAAAGCCACGACCTCGCCTGGGTCCACCAATTCGCAATCAACTCTGCTCCTGCTGCCGACGTACAAATGGACTCTGGATGGAACTGAACACCCCAAAATGGTTTGGTCGTGTGTCGCACACCCATCAAAATCGGACCATTGACCTTGTCGGCTTCGTCCCACGCCAGCGGTTGCAGTTCGGGACACTTTTTCGTCGGTTCCCACGACACGGCGCCATCGACAATGCCCCCATTGACAGCATGCAGCGAGTGATACTGCGTGGCCTTGAGCTCTTGCAGCCCGCCAAACATGTCGTCGCTCCGATGCGAGACCTCCGTCACGATGCCGTGACGCGGCTGCTTGAGTCTGCTCACCTCGGCGCCATGATGGAGACACAGCGATTGGAACCCAAGACAAATGCCGAGAACGGGAAGCAGACGCGCATCGTCCAGGGCCCACAGCTTGTCAATGAAGCCCACATCGCTCGGGTTCGCCGGATGGCCCGGCCCTGGCCCTACCACCACGGCATCGACAGCTGCCAGCACCTCGAGAAAGTTGTCGTCGATTGCCCCATTGTCGGTGTGCACCAGCGTGACCTGGGCCCCAAGCCGCTGTTCCAAGAGCCCGGTGATGTTGTTGGCAAACGAGTCGAACGGATCAATAAACAGAATCCGGGGTCGTTCATCCAGGGAGCCCATTGTCGATTACGTCGGTGGTCTTGTCTATTTCTTCCAGTATTTTTCTTTTTCTGGTTTTGGCGTTGTATCCGATCAATCCAGTCAATGGTCGCTACCTTATTAGTATTCTGCGCCGACCCGCCGCCCAGTGTCCTCCCGCGCTTTACTTGTACCCTCGCTGACCCAGGAGATCAGACCTCGCGGCGGAAACGCTGGTCCGTCCCAACCCTGCTCACCGTGGGCTGGCGGGCCTATGCCCCGAACGGTGGGGGGTGCATACGATGCCATGCGCGACAGGGCCTGACAGAGGATCGCCTAATTTGTCTGAGGTTTCATTGCAGTTTGTCGCCCTCGCGACCTCGCGATAGCGTATTCCCCATTCCCCATTCACCGACGTGCGTTGGATTGTGGCGTTGGCAGTGCAATGCGTACGATGCGCGGGTGCAGAAATGGCAGAATGCAGGACTTTCCATGACTGCGTGCGCCCGACAGCAAGCGGATGCAGCGGATTCGACACCCGGCGTGTGATACCAGCGACCTGGTGGCCGGCATCAAAGCGCGCCCCGTCCCGCCCCATAACGCCCTGGACAACATCCAATTATAGGCCGTTTAACCGCCCATGTGACGTGTCCTCTGCATGCCCGCCCCATAGGCACGTGTGATAAGGTCATGCAATCCAGAGCGGCGGGATCTCTTGTCAGGGAGTGACTTGGCGAATGGCGGAATCGGGGCCCCTCTCTTGTTGCATGTGCGGACGGACGCATCTCCGGATGGACTATTGCTTTTGTGTGACCTCTTGGGATGTTGCGCTGCGTGCCGTGTTACGTTGATGGAATTGTCGGTGGCGAATCAGACACTGGCTTCTATATCGGGAAGGCCCTAGTGGCAGCCATATCCATGTCGGCGTGAGGCAAAGGCGCAACAGCTGTTGTTTAGGAAAGTTCCTAGTGCCATCCCATCCACTATGCTCATGCGTCGATATGCATTGTTCTTTTTACCGCCTCCGGCACTCAGTGTCACAGTTTATCGAATAGCCTCGCATGCAGATTCAAGGCATGGCTGCGGCGGTTCGCCAAAGATAACATGTGATCCATTCACTTGGTGTCCAACCGATGTCGTGGTAACACCAAGGGAGGTTACACGGATGCAAGCGTCACCGCCCAAAGGAGCAGTTGATGTAGGGACTCTCGTCCTACGCTTGGCCGGGCAGCAAGTGTTGTGTCTCCGTTGTGACACATGTGTAACCATCTAAGTAGATGCGTGAGACTGAGACTACACCTCACAGTACGAGCAATGAACATGTAGAGATAACCAAGAAAAAAAAACAATTCATAGCTCATAACTTCCATACTAGCATTATCTCGCTCACAACGTCGTAAACCCACCATCAATAGGCATATACGTCCCCGTCATAAACTGTGACAAATCACTCGCAAAGAAAATCACCGCACCCGCCATATCCTCGGGCAACGCGTTCCGTCTCATGGGACACATGTTCGCCACCTTCTCCTTCCGATACGCCGGCATGCCAATCGCCGCATCCGTCAGCGTCAAGCCAGGGGCAAGCGTATTGCACCGAATCCCAAACGGCCCCAGCTCCGACGAAAGCGACCGCACAAACGCATCCAGCGCCGCCTTGGCCGTGCTCTGCGCCAGGAACCCCTCCTGACTGCGCTTCGACAACGTGCTCGACATGGCAATGATGCTGCCCGTCCGTCGCTTGACCATGCCCGGCGCAACGGCCTGGCAGGGGTGGAAAATGGCTTTCAGCTCGTCGTTGACCTTGCGCTCGATATCCGCCCACGGGGTTGTCAGGAACGGCTGCTTGCGGAACTGCACGTGGGCGTTTGCGACGAGGATGTCGATGTGGCCGAATTTGTCGCACACGGCTGACACCATGCGGTTGACGTCTTCGGCCGAGGTCACGTCGGCGGGGAAAACGTCGGCTACGCCGCCGGCGGATTCAATCATGGATTTGACGTCCAGCGCTTGGGCTTCGCTGTCGCGGTAGTTGATGGCTACCTTGGCGCCTTGCTCTGCAAGCAACAAAGCTGTAGACATGCCAATGCCGCGGCTGCCGCCTGTTACGAGGGCGACTTTGCCGTCCAACAGGCCGACGCCCGCACGGGGTTTCATGCTTGGTGCTGGGAGGTCGGGCGACTCGCCTTTTTCGCGGTCGATGGCTGCTGCAATGGTTTCTAGCCGCGGTTGGTCGAAGAGGTTGGAGAGGGGAAGTTCCACGCGGAACGTGTCTTTGATGCGGGCTAGCACGCGCATGGCTGAGAGCGAGTGCCCGCCGATTTCGAAAAAGTTGGTTTGTCGACCGATACGCGCGGCTGGCACGTTGACGACGACACCCCAGATTTTGGCGAGGGCGCGTTCCGTTGGTGTTACGGGCGGTTCGTAGGAGCCGGATTGCTGGGCGATGCCTTGGGTGTCGCGGAGGGCGCGGCGGTTCAGCTTGCCGTTGGGAAGCTGAGGCATCGCCTCGAGGAGGACAAAGGTGTCGGGGACCATGTAGTTGGGGAGTTTTTCTTGAAGGAACGAGCGGAGATCGCCCATTTGGACGGGCTGGTCTGGTGCGCTGGTGTAAAAGGCTGTGAGACGGTCGCCTTGGCCGACGATTGCGCGGGAGCGGATCCCTGGGAAGTCCGACATGACTTGCTCGACCTGCCGCACATCGATGCGGAAACCTCGGATCTTGGCTTGGAAGTCCCACCGGCCAATGTAGTCGAGGCTGCCGTCTGGGAGACGCTTGACCACGTCGCCTGTGTTGTAGAGACGGGTGCTTGGTACGGAGCCAAAGGGGTTGGGAGCGAAGCGCTCCGCCGTCAACTCGTCGAGACCGTGGTAGCCATCCGGGAGGCCGACCGAAGCAACGTGCAGCTCGCCGGCGACACCATCGGGCACCAGTCGGCCGTAGCGGTCCAGGACGTAGACCTTGGTGTTGGCGATGGGCGTACCCATTGGCACAAACTCGTGCTGCGACGTGTCCAAGTTCGCCGTGTCGTAGTAGGTGATGTCGTTGACCTCAGTGCAGCCATAGTTGTTGAACAGGCGCGCTTCCGGGAACAGCTCGCGGAAGCTGAGAACCAGCGCCTTGGACAGGGGCTCGCCGGCCGTGACGACGACCCGCATGGCGTACAGCCGCTTGCCGGTTGCTCGAAGGTGCTCCATCATACCGGCCAGATGTGACGGCAGCAAGTTGAGACGACTGACGCGGTGCCGTGCCAGGACGTCGACAAATGCAGGTATGTCACGCATGGTCGCGTCGTCAATTGTCACCTGCGGACACCCATTGAGCAGCCCCGCGAAAATCTCCTTGACGCCCGCTGCAAAAACTGATGTCGTCTTTTGCCCGACCACCTCCCCGGGCTGGAACGGCAGGTGCGCCTCCAACGAGTCCAGCCAGTTGTTGAGCTGGCGATGTGGCACCCGAGCACCCTTGGGCTTTCCAGTGGACCCCGACGTGTACATGACGTACGCCAGCGAGTCGGGATGTATTTGCAGCTGCTCCCGCGATGCATCCTCGGGAAGGTGAGTGATCTGCTCGAGCTGCAGCCATTTTGCGTCGTCGACATCAGGCAACACCTGGTGCTTCCACGTTGTTCCGCAGACAATGGTGTTGGGGCTCGCGTCGTCCAGCATCAGCCGCGAGTACGTGGCGGGGTAGGCGGGGTCAATGGGCACATAGGCCGCCCCCACCCGCCAAATCCCCAGCAACGTCGCCAGCAATTCGCCGCCTCGCGGAAGACAAACGGCGACGAGATCCCCCGGCACGGTGCCCCGCGCCGTGAGCGCATGCGCGATGCTCTCGGAGCGCCGGCCAATGTCGAGGAAGCTCCACGCCCCTTTTGCGTCCCAGCACGCCACGGCCTCCGGAGCTCGCTCCACCTGCGCGTCGAAGCGCCCCACAAAAGACGCTGTCGGTGCCTCGGTCGTCGGCACGCCATCGTTCCGCTGCAGAATCCCCGCCACGTCGGCGTCGCGCAGCATTGGCAGCTCCAGCACCCGCTTGCTGCTGCTGCGGAACATACCCTCCAGCACGTGTTGGTGGTGGTTGAGCAGCCGCTCAATGGTCGCGCGGTCGTACAGATTGGCTGCGAAAACGGTCTCCACGGCGAGCCCGTCGGCATCACCTGCGTACGACAGCTCAAGCTCGCACCGCGCCGGGACGTGCTCCCGCGCCCACAGCTTGAGGATCCCCTCATCCTTCTCGTCGGCTTCGGGCCACGACTCAAACGCGGTTCCCAGTGGTAGCGAAGCGTTGGATGAAGTCTGGGGAAAGTTTTGGTGTCGAATGACGACGGGCACCAGCGGGTTCTTACTGCTACGGTTTGCGACGTCGGTCACCTGCAGGATCCGCTCAAACGGCGCTGGGTGCTCGAATGCGCCCAGCACCTGGTTCCGCACCGCCTTGAGCAGGTCCGCCACGGTGCTCTCCTCGTCGATGCGCATCCGCAGCGGCAGGATGTTGACGAAGAAACCGATCAATGGCTCGAGATCAACATCCGACCGGTTGGACGTCGTCGTTCCGATGCACAGATCGCCCTTGTCGGCGTAGCGGCTGATGGTCACGGCCAGTGCCGCGAGTAGACACATGAACATGGTGCAACCATTCTCGCGTGAGAGGCGTTCCAGTTCCCGCGAAAACTCGACTGGGTAACGGTACACAAAGGTCCCGCTCGTGCTTTCCGACTTGAGCTGGCGTGAGTATGTCGTCGGGAGCTCCAAGCTGTCCTCGTAGCCCTTGAGCACCTCGGTCCAGTAGTGCTCTGGCTCGACAGACTGCTCCGATGACCGCTGCTTGCGCGCATACTCTTTGTATTGCGTCGTCAATGGCGGGAGAAGAGGTTGTTGTCCTCGGCAGAAAGCTGCGTACGCCGACTGCAGCTCGGACTTGAGGATGGCCTTGAGAGACCATGCATCCGCGGCGATGTGATGGATGTTGAAGAGCAAGAGATGGTCATTGCTGGGTAATTTTAAGAGACTTGCGACAAAGATTGGCCCCCGGCGGAGGTCGAAGCGGTGTTCCAGAAACCGGTCGAGGTGCTCGAGCAGCTGGGTCCGGTCAACCGACACGACCGGCAACCACACATAGCGCTGCGACGTGACGAATTGCACTGGCTCTCCGTCTTCGGTCTCGCCGTACAGCGTGCGCAAACTCTCATGGCGGGCTGCGATAATGTTGACGCTCTGCTCCAGTGCTGGAATGTCGAGATCGCCCCGGATCAGCGTCGGGAAGGGCAGATTGTAGCTGGTGTCGTCGGGGCTGCGCTCATAGTGGACCCACAGGCGCTGCTGAAACCACGACAGCGGGCTCCCCTCATCGCTCGGCAGCGGTGCTGGCATAGCTGGCATCTTGGGAGGGCTGACGGGCTGACGGGCAGGGCGGGCAGAGCACAGGCAAAAAAGCAAGCGCAGCGCACAACAGGAACCAAGACTCCAAGGTGCGCGGGCAATCAAATCAGGGCGAGTAAAAAAAATGTCCTCAACCAAACCCAACGCCAAATTGGTGACCAGTCCCCAAGGTCAAGAGGGGCCACCTATTTCATTACAACCTAAACCCCACAAATACTGTCCAGCCCCGGCCCCGGTCCCGGGGGCGGCGGACACACACACACCCACCCCCTCAGTTAGACGCTGGGTCCCCTGGCCCGGCCCTGGCATGTTCCCTGGGAAGGGAAGGGCATGGATGGCATAGCATGGCATGTGCATGGCATGGCATGGAAATGCACTGCAACGCTACAGAATGGGAATAGGAAGGGAGAAACACACCTTCTGACCGTCTCTCCTGTTGCGAAAGTTCCGCAAGTGGGCGGCTCAGCATGCATGGTCCTAAGCGACATGCAGAATGCGCGCACTGTAGCTCGGTCGCATTTTCCATCAGTTCTGGTCTAGTTTGGCGCCTTTGCTTGCATGTTGGTCAAGTCAGTCGTGTTCCCAGGCGCTTTGCTACTGCAGCTCTGCATTCGCTTTGCATCTTTTATCGAATCATTGCATTGCATCGTACGGACCCGAGCTGTCGGTTCTCGTTCTCCGGAGCGCTGTCGGTGTCGGTCGGTGTGGTCACCCAATGTTTGTTGGTCTGCTGACGGCGACCAGACCAGACCAGACCAGTCGCCGAGACACCCGCTGATAACGAGGTTGCAGCCGTTTCAGCTAGGAAGTGGGCATTTTCGCTTCAGCCGCATAAGACGGGCCGCAATTGCCTGCCTTGGGTCGTCGGGATTCAATGGTACAGTTGCAGTTGGCAGTTTAACTTGATTGTGTCATTGTTGCCGTTATTTCGTTTGTTTGATTGGGAGAAATACGGTTACAAATGGCCGGAAATGGTGGTCGGTGGCCGCTTTTGGGATCATCTCCTGGACTGTGGTGGTTGAGCTGGGATTTGGACTTGAAACAAGGTTCTCAAAACAAGGTTGGTTCCGACCGTTGGACTCGATCAGGGTATTGGCCCGGGTTTGGTGAGTTGGATTCTCGTGGGGGTCCGTCACCACGATCCTGGATCCTGGACGGAACAAATAACGGTAAATGGGGATAGAAACCATAAGGAACTCCGGAGTTCAAGGGTGAGTATGACACATCTCACCAAATCGAGCTCGAACAATTTCCCCATTGACTAATGCGATCATATCAAAGTGCTGTTATAGAATGTCCCTTGCGAGTGGGCAAGAAGGTCTTGCAGCGAAGGTCGTGGGGGATTCCCTGGCCTTGGAACAACAAGGTTCCGGATTGGATTGCATGCTAGCTGACTCTCCGTAACAACATCCAAAGAACTTAACGCTAAACAGAAACCGAGGCATCTAACCTCCAATCTCTAGGTATCCGGTCCGGGAACTTAAGATTTTGACCGTTCTACCAGCTACTCCCGAGCACCTCTGGGTGGTCTCTCAAACTTGTATTCATCTCTTTAGATGCCTTAGGAGCGTTGAGGCCTAGATGGCAGGCAAGTCGCTCAATTATCCACTGATTAAAATTCGTCTCATTCTACCTTGACCCGTTCACTTCTTGACAAACTTCTCAACAACCGAGTTGAACTTTTCCGGATTCTCCCAAAACATGAAATGACTCCCCTTCTCCGCCGCCGTAAACGTATAGTTCTTTGCACCTGGTATCTGCGTAGCAACCCACTCAATCCCTGCCGGCGGAAAGATGCTCGCCTCGCCCGCGATCACCAAACTCGGCACATCAATCCGGGGAAGCACATCCCTCCAATCCTTGAACGCATGATCGATCAGCAACGCACCAGAATGCGCATCGCTCATCTTGCGGTTCTGTGTCAGCACCCATTCAATATCACTCTCCGACACCGAAGCCGTGAACATGCCCTTGACAAGCCCCGCCAGCTGCGCCCCGATATCATTCGCCAAATCATAAACCGCGTCGGGGGTAAAAATCGCCGAAATCTGGGCAGCCTGTGCGTCGGTCCAGTGCGGGTCTTTAACCATGGACGCGGATTGATCGACAAACACAAGCTTGTCGATGCGCTTGTGGGATTCCGGGTACTGGTCCCACCATGCCCATGCGACGGAGCAGCCCATCGAATGTCCGATGATGGTGACCTTTTTGAGATTGAGCTGCGACAAGACGTCGTTGAGATCGGATGCGAATCGACTGATGCGGTACCCGAACTCAGGCTCTTCCGAGTCGCCGTGCCCGCGCAGGTCAAAGGTGGTGACGCGGAAGCCGACCGACGAAAAATATTCGGCTTGTTTGCGCCATTCTACTGCTGCTTGACGCCAGCCTGTGATGAACAGAAGCTGCTGTCCATTTTTGGGACCGGTTTGTGTGTATTGGAGGCGGATGCCATCGCTTGTTTTGATGGTGGTTGGCGAGGCCATTGCGCTGAGGATGTGGAAGGCGGAAAACGCCAGAAAGAATGGGAACCTCATTTTGAAGGAGGCCGAGGGGTGGTTCCCTCGCAAAGAAAGAGATCGGCGAGAAGAGGTTTAAACAGGTTATTGAATCCGAGCGGATGGAGGGGCAAGAGCGAGAGTAAATAAATGGACTGATGAAAGCCAGGCGGGGGGCCCTATTGCCGACTTGTTGCCGTCGGCACCGCTGATTGTCAACATAGAAATGGACTAGGGCGCTGCAATGATGCAATATTTGCTGTGTAACCAGGGTTTATCCCGCCCCGAACTGCATTCCCAAAGAGCACCAAGATCGGGATTCGGTGTCATTCGGCGGGTTAGGTCGCTGACCATCTGCATCGCGCAAGGCGATCCTCCTGATTTGTTATTGCAGGTAGCTTCGAGTCGCTGGCAAAAAGCTCACATAGTCGGAAAGATGCCAATGATTTGAACATGGAAATAAGCTCATTGAAACTCAAGCCATACAATGCTTGCCGACACTCATCATCCCCCGAGCGCTCCATGTGGCCGGTGTAACGATGTGAAAACATTGCGTTGTTGCTCATCGAGCTTAGGGCAGTTCATGTTTTCAATGACTTTCCCGATGAAGATTGTCCGAGGATGGAGTGCTGAGATGTCAAGCCCTGAATCCGTCCTCTTCAGGAGCTTCCTGCAAGAGGCCTTGTGACATGGTGACGCCCGAACGCCGCGGCATAATCCTGGAAACCAAAGTAGCCAGTTATGGCTAATCCTAAAACTTGCCTTGCCCGTAGCTTTGGAGAGAAGGGGCGTGATGAAAGGTAGTGGCAACAGAGCAGCGCCAACTTTGATCCTTCTTCCGAGCCTTACTCAACAAGGTTTTCCAACACTACCTGCGTATACAAAAACATGCCCTCCAGCGAGTTTAAACGAGAAAACACCTTTTCTGCACTTTAAACGCACCCATGGCGACTTCTCCAAGTTTCGGCAGTAAGCAGAGCTGTTGGGATATATTCCAACGAGCCAGTGAGGTTATGATTGCGCTCCAAACCCACCACGATAGTAATACATTGGATCCCCTTGAACAGCTTGAGATGAGCCGTCTCATGAATCGGTCGTAGTGCTTTTGAAAAATATAAGGCCCATCTCGTCACCAAAGGAGGCAATGCGACCGGGGTACACGTTGAGAGCAATGTTAGTGGACCAAACTGCTCAGCCGGACTGAGATTCTCGAAGGACGGTAAAAGAAGTCTTTGTTTTATCTCTGCTAATGATTGGCCAGAATCAGTGGGCATGGCTGGCTTTGTGTCCGGTCCTCTCTCAGGGTTCCAGCCTACCCCCTATGTTAGGACATCCGTTATAACTCTAGCGGCTTGATGAAGGTTACAATACAAAATTTAAACCACGGTGTCCCGCTCCCAGCATTTCACTGCCATATCGGCAAAGAATTCATTGGTAAGAATAATATCCGTGTCTTGTCCCTGTTTCGGTCGTAGGAACACCTCCTGGAATGGGATGACCATAGGTGCCCCCTCCACAACCCAGTGGCTGCTATCGTGCAATGAAAAGGGCTTGCGTGGGTGCTGTTTGATTATGACTGTGGTCGAAGGGGACTGGCGCAACGAACAATGCCACTGCTCGACAATGATACGCTTAGTCTGAGGATACACCTTGATAAGAAGAACAACTCTGACATCACCCTGCGGCAGATTTGGAGGCGAATTATTGAACCACCAATCCTTGTCCTTATGCAGCCGCGGAAGCGATTCGCTGTTTCCCGCTTCAATGACCAAGGTAGGGTAATGGTTAGCAGCCCAACGAGGGGGCCGAGGCAAAAGACCACTATCCCCTTGCTTTTTTTTTGTGCCGGTACCCTTATACTCTGCTGAGCCTGTGGGAATATAGTTGTCTGCTAAGCCCATCTGGAAAATCATATGTTCGATCTTTCTGAAGAGTAGGAGATGGGCAGTCTCATGGGTCGGTTTTAACACCCTGAAGAAAACAAGGCCAATCTCGTCGCCAAAGAAGGTAATGCGACCGGGATATTGTCCGTCTGTATCAGCAGAACGAAGAGCATCGAGGTGTGATGTGGTGGCGTTGTAATAGATAAGTGTGTCTTGGGGGGTCAAAGTGTCCTGCTCTAGCCGGGTATAGAGTTCTTGGGCGTGTTCGAACACAATAGTAATATCGTTGATGTTTGGAATTGGGAGGACAGTAAGGCCAGTGAGACCAAACCGTTCAGCTGGATCGGAAGCCGCCGAAGAACTCTGCGCAGCTAATCGAGAAGAACGACGAGGGTGAGAAGGAGAGAGAGGAGGACGACGAGAAGGAGAACGAGGCATGATGGGCTGCTGGGTGCCGGGGTGCTGGGATGCTGAGTGAAGGGAAGGAGGGGGGAAAAAGGGGCTGTCATTTATGATAGTGTAGCTGCCATGGCTATCGGGTTTCGGGTCGATGAAAGGCAGCATCCGGTGTTTGTTTCAACGCATCCGGTGGATGAAAGAGTGTTTGTGTCAAAGCATTCTGAAACACGGTGCCATAGTTGCGGCGGCTCCAGCAACAATGAGCATGATCGGACAAATGAGCCAGGACCTGAAATTTTGTTGGACTTTGGAGGTAAAGGCAAATAAGCATGACTTAATTTCCACTTGGCGTCACTCAATGAGGGCAGTTCACAGTCATTCACGCCATTAGGCATTTGTTCGTATTCAGTTTTTAGCATTAAAACGACACAGTAGACTTCTCAGTCCTTAGCCACGTCTTCATTGGACTGCTTCCAAAGTGCTTGCCTTTTAGATATCTGCACTATCTAACCATTAAAGTCTTTCTATTCTCCTCTTTGCAAGTCACTACCTGATATAGATGAATGACCTTCAATAACTCAATACCGAGAAGATCTAGACTGGGCACCAAATCCTGGTAGCTGGACAAACGACACAACGCGAATGTGTGGTAAACAGTCGTTGTTTCTGTGCTGTAGGGACATCGACCGAGCTACCAGCACAGCTGGTTGAGGGATTAATAGACTATCTCTTTGGCATCAAAATGTTACGAGTAAGCTCACCTAACGTCGACAATGGCCGCCTCTTGGGATTGGTACAATGCGAGACGCACCAATCACGACCAACCTGGCAGACGCACTCAAAGCACTCCCCAAGTCCGGGTTCAGGCTGTGGGTGGATGCCCCCTGCATCAACCAAAGTGACGACACAGAGCCGACGAGAGAGGTCGGGAGAGTGAAGTAGATAACAGTGCTTCCTGGCCCGTTGTAGCGTTTCTTGGCAACAAAGCCGACAATAGCGACAAAGCGATTGCCCTTATCGACACCATCGCCGAATACCACGGCAATAAACGGGCGTGTGAAGAGTTGAGGGATACCAGGGACTCGAACCTGGCGCGCTGAACAAGCTGACATTGCGTCCTTACTGGAGCTGTCTTGGGTCATTCAGGAGCTGGTTCTGGGAAGGAGCCATACCGAACTCTCGCGGGGACCCACGAGTATCGGATGGACTCGTTTCTATAAAGGCGTTAAAGTCTTCTCTCTTTACCTCTGGGACGTCAAGACTCCCGGGGTGCAGGAAGACCGCAAGGCCAAGGATCCATCCGACAACTAGCGGTGGGAGAGCACAGGACCCTCGGACCAGCACCTCAGCTGCAAGTGTGTCATCATCGATCAAGTGGACGGGCTGAGTGAGTGCACGACTTCAAGATCTTCAAGGTAACATGGTCGGTTTCAAGTCAAAAAAGGGCATAAAGTCACCAGACGGAGGAAGCCAGGAGTTCCGTTCTTAGTTTCACAAGTTCGATTCTGAATTGCGCGCAAACGAAACGACAGGATTAGCAAAAAGTCGACTTGACAGTGGTGTGTTTTTGCTTTGAGCCAAGCGTGGCTCCTTGGCCGGGAAGTACCACTCTGATTGCCAACCAACAACTCTGCCAACCTAGCCAGCTGACAAACTCAATTCCCACCCTTGTTCAAACATGGTGAAAGGATAAAGGTAGGGGTGATCCCATTGGTTTACCAATGCAATTCTTGACATCCGGCTCTCCATGTCTCTGATTCGCTCACAACCCAAATCATCACAAAACCCGACATATCTCCACCCAAGGACGCGGCTCGGCTTCCCCAGACCATATTCTCCAGGCCAGTCCACAACTTCCCCAGACTGGAGACCCCAAACATACCCCATTGGACTGGACTCGGCCCGTCTCTGGAACTAGCAGCCCAACAAGTGTCAGCCCATCCACGCGTCTGCAGAACGACGGCAGTGACGAACAAGGTTGACGGACAGTTCCGTCTGCATGCGGGACGGGACAAAATTCCACCAGTGGGAGGGGACTTTGGGGCTTGGCTTTGAAAAGCGGCTATCATTCGTCCATGATGCTGGTTTCACCGCTGCTGCTTGGGCCAATGAATGGGGAGGTTTAATGCAGCTCTTTTCTTTTTTCTGGCCACAGGGCGTCTCGCTGGCGGAACGAGCAAGAGATGGAGTCATAGAGGTGCATGAGCCGGTTGAGTTGGCGTCGGTTTGTTATGGTCCGGCTTCTTTCTCGGTAGTTTGGGCTTGTATGAGCGGATGGGTCTTCGTGTCGGGTTCGAGCTAGCATTGTTGCGCGCTCAATGGATCTGGGAGAAAGCGATATCGGCGAAGGAGAGGAATCCTGTGCTGGTGTCTGCGTTCGCCGTCGGCCTGTGGGTGCAGGGGAACAGAACAGCAGAACTCATCGGCAAAAGCGCAATATTTGCTGTAAAAATCCAGGCAAAATTGGAGAATAGGCCGACGCCCACAAATGCGAGGATAACATTATTTTGAGCGTTCGAGCTTGCATACGCGGGGAATTCATATACATGTACCGAGGCTCAGTTCTCAAGGATGGTGTTGTTCATGAGCTGGGTACCTGCGGGGTTGTTTCCAGTGGCAACAACCTCCCGTGGGTGATGAATGAATGAATAGTTGGTGGCCAATTCACTGCAATTTTCACCCCGCGCGAGGCCATCCGCTCCCTCAGAGGACCAGCACCGCAACAAAGCGTAAAACCTAGAAAGTAATGACTAAAAGAACGCGGAAAACTCGAGTACAATTAGAAAAACAATCGAAGAGCCCTCGATTCACTCTCAGTGCACTGATTCCACGGGCAGTGGCCGAGCTTGTTGGTGGGAGAAAGTTGTGGGCTGGGGGGGAACACTGCAATTTTCACTCCACGCGAGGCCATGAACACTACAATGTCGGCGGTGGGTGGCCTCCGCCTTTCCACGGTGACAGACCTAGGAAATAGATTGCCTGGTGAAAACCCTAGAAAACCCTGACAGAAACCTCGAAGGTTATGAATATGTACCGGTGCTCTCCCATGTTTTTAAATGCCATCAGAATTCCAGCTCTGTTTAACCTGTTCTGATCCAATTGAAACAACCCCTTGATGCAGTGGGCCTGCAAACTCCGAATCACTGCAATTTCTGCACCACACAGAGAGACCATCGGCCTGCAAAACCCTCCGTGTCGGTACATGCGAGCTTGGAACGATGTCTGAGCCCGGCTTACAGTAAAGAGATAAGTACCTCCTTACATTCGCTGCCCAGCCTGTTGTTTTTTGTAACAGACGTTGTCTGTCGTGCCTTTCAAGTTTAAGATCCCCGGCCTCCGCTGTTTCACCTTCGTGATGATGAAACCGACACTGCAATTCTCACCGCGCGCGAGGGGATAATCCCACAGCCTCGCCAGCCTCGTCAACTCCCTTGGTTTCCACGACTCTCATCATCCGCAGCACCTCACATGCACAAACAGAGCCAAAATTGGATATCCGCACCTGATTTATACATTATAACACTATTCACGCTCTCTATGGACCAGCCAACGATTTTTTACCCATCCGTCTTTCACCAAACCCAGCCCATCCCAGCCCCCACCCATCCGTTGAGTCCAAAAAAAGCAGAAACGCCCCAGTCATGACATGCCATCGTGATAAACCCTAAAAGGAAACCAGAAAACGAATCTACCTTTCTACAACACCCGTGATCATGGAAAAAAGAAACTCCAGACTCATCTTCCCAGTGATGTGATATGATGATGACCAACGCCTCGCTAAAGCAAAATGAGAAAATGAAACCAGATGCCAAAGCCAAAAGGTTTATGTACAAGCGAGCTGCTACGCAGGCTCATTTCCCCAAGGACTAGATGGTGTCCTTCTCTATGCTCTGTTCTTCCCTAAGAGCAAGTGCTCAGCTGGAATCTCTCACCAGCCAAGTCTTTGTGAAACGTTGGATATATATTGTGTTGCGCTTCTCGTCCACAACCATCCGAACATCGTCTCGCACGGGTTTCATCCGCGTGCTGTGTCGACGTCTCGGGAAAAGGGACGGGGCTGAAGTAACGTATCCCCACCGACATTACGAAATGTGAACATCGGAAATCGGTAGACCAATCATGACTATAATGAAAGGCAAGGAAACCGAAATGGGGGTTGTGAGGAGATATGTAGAGAGCAAGCAAGGTGGTCGAGACCGACGATGCTTGTGCTGTCCAAGGCCCAGCAACAGTAGATGGGAATCCTCCCGGACAGCGGTCATGAAAAAACGAAAGGAAATCAAGGAAATATCTGCAACGAAAATCTTTTTCTGTCATCTTCACTATCATCGTAATACACACCAGACCAAAGAGCAAATCATGAAAAAGAGAAGCACCAGACTAGAAGAAATCAGTGTGTCGAGGCTGCAAACGCCATGTCAAAGGTCATATCAGAAAGATCATTCTGGACAGCAGGTATGGAGACCACCGGGAGACCGTGGTGCTCAAAGAGACCGGCCTGTGTAAGTGTCGCGTTGGACGAGCAGGGCGAGGTGTAGCCGTGGCTATCAACACTCATCATCGACGAGGCGATCTGTTGATGGTCGGAAGCGCCGCTGTACTCGAAACCTGTTGATGCCGATGAAAGAGGAGCATTGCCCATTGCCGGGAGCGGGTAGGCCGAGGTGTCGAGAGGGTAGAGTTCACCCTGACCCATGTCTCCATGAAGACCTTGCATTGAGTCGAAGCCTTGGAAGGCGCCGCCGACACCGGAGAAGGTGGGCATGTCGTACTCGTAGGACTCACCATCCAGCTCCTCGTGGTCAAGAGAGGCCAAGCCGTCGGGGTTGTACGAGTCGCTGGCATGATCAAGGGGCACCATGACTTCAACCATCCAGAGCTTCAGCTCACTCATGGGTGGCCAGTCGCCACCACCCTTGCCGCCACGCTTCTCCTCTGCAGTGAGAGCCGGGTTGGACGCCTTGGGACTGTTCTTGGAGGAGAGCCCCTTGCGCGTGGGCTTGATCCTGAAGTGCGTGCGTCGGAGATGGGCAGCGGCGTTGTAGTAGGCACCGTACAGCTTGCGCGACGAGCAGTGCTTGCAGTCGCTGAGAGGTTTGGTTGCATTCTCCGAATGGGCAATGCCAACCAGACCCGGGTCCCTGCAGATCCACTTCTTGACGGTCGCCTTGTGCTTGGCTTCGGTGTGACGGCGAAGTTCGTGTTCGCCACGGAAGCCTTCGGGATTCTCATTGCACAGATTGCAGCGGACCTTGGGGTGCTTGGGGCGCTCGTACTTGGCCTTGGTGATGACAGCCTTGCCGTCCTTGCCGTTGACATTGACAGGCTCACAGTCTTCCTTCTTGATGGCGCCCGCTGCAGGCTTGGGTTGGAGATGGCGCGCCTTGGTAGCGTTGGCATTCTGGCGAACGAGAGCTTCCTTTGCGCGGAGCTTGAGTGAGGCGGTAGACTTGGAGCTCTCAGATCGCTCCATAGCCGTGCCAAACATGTCGCCAGAGGACGATGAGGTGTTGCTCGACTGGGAGGAAGACTTCTCCATCGCGTGATGGTGCGGTAGGAGGGACTCCGTTGGGACCGATGCCGGGTAGGAGGAGAGAGAGTCTGGGAGGTTGGTGCCGATACCGAGGAAGCTGGTCTCGGTGATGGTGGTCTTGCTCTCCAAGCTGTGCATGTGCTCCGAGTTGGCGATGCTGCCATTCCTGGTGTGCCTACCGGCCGAGTGTTGCGAGTGTATCCTGACCATTTCGGGAAACTGGCCAAGGAGGATGGTGTCGTTCAAGGCACTGTTGGACCTTGACATGGCAGTCGTCTCTAAAGTCGGGGCCGAAGTCATGGACCCGCAAGCCGAGGGCATGTTGGAGTTGACGTGAAACGGCATCGGATCGGTTGATGGCAAGAGACTTGAGGGCGGGATCCCAATGGGTGAAGACTGAAAGTCGTCCCTCATGTTCAAGAAGTCCACCACGTCCATCTCCCGTCCTGCGTAGCTGTGAAAGCCTTGCTGCGAGATTTGTCGCTCGGGGAGAAAGGAGCCCTCATGGATGGGTGTATGCGTGGGATGCTGGTACTGACCAAGGTAAGCATCCATTGACCCCGAGGCGTCGGCCGGAAGACTGTTGCGTGTGAGGGAGGACCGCGGAGAGGTGATAACGCCCGAAATGCTGGCCCTGGACAGGCTTGACCTCGCCGGAAGCCCAGTCGAGGCGGTCGAGTTGGAGCGCATCATGAGCTGCGTTGTGGACGTCTTTGAGGAATGTGTCGTTTTCGACCTCTTCATGGGACGGGCCTGATCCTGTGTCTGGACGGGACGGTAAGCGGGGTTGCACACAGAGCATGGTTCATCGGCTCGTACCTGCTGAACATGCTCGGTCTTGAGCCCGAGTGAGACGGTCGACGTGCGGGGCACGGCGCCGCTCCTCAGGCGTTCGTGGTCTTTGAGCGACGGGGAGGACGACATGTGGTAGTCGCTGGGGCCGGCGTCGAAGCCGAGCGTTGTTGCCGCGGACGGCACGGTCGAGCGCGCCAGGTTGAGCCGCTGCCGGATCAGCCGGGCCTGTTCCTGGGTCTGATGCAGCATGGCCTCGAGTGTCTGAACGTCTTCCATGGTAGAGTGGCAAGACAGAAAAATAAACAAACAGGGCGAATACGTGGTTAATCGCGCAAAGATGCAACAAAGGTCCGCAGCCTTGGGTGAGCTGGCAAGGACCAGAAGTGGGCTCGAGGGTGGTTTGTGTCCTGTCTACAGGAGCACGATGACTCAAGGCAACTCGCTGCAGGCGAGCAAACAAACAATGGAAAAGTGGGTTGTTACGGGAAAGAGAGGATTGGCAAGCAGGAAGGCGAGCAAATGATATTTATCCAGTCGTCCCCACGAGGCTTCACGATGCAGTCGCAGTCGCACAGCCAATATGACCTCCAGCGGGCGTTTTCGAGAAGGGATGGCACGAGAGAAGCGGCGGCGTTAGGTCGAAATATCCAGCTGCAGACCCAGGAGAGGGTGGGATGGAGAGCTGGGGGAGCAGGGGTCGACATCTGCCAGTCGTGGGCTCGGCGCTGGTGGAGGGTGTCACCCACGCCCACACCACACCGAGCCTGCTTCTGGTGACGACGTGACTGCTTTGCCCAAGAGATCAACGGTGTGTGTGGTGCAGGGGTGCTGTGGCGGCCAGGATGGCTGCACTGGCACTGCCGCGCCGACGCCGGATTGCCCTGGCCGTGTCAATCTCGGCGCACGAAAAGGGATCCAGCGGTCCTGCGTGACTGACGAATCTGACCACCCTGCTGTGGCACGCTGTATGCACGCTTCAAGATGCGCTGGAGGGCGATCCTGACCCCTATTAGCGGGCTCCTGGCCGACGAGCCAACGTGATCTGCCACGACTCCAGTCGAGATGAAGGCCGGTAAATGTCCATGTCTTCGCAGGGAAAAGATGCCGAGCGCAGACGGGTCTCAAGGGCTCAGCGTGACTGCAAGGTAGCCGATAAACCGCGAGGATAAACGAGTTACGTTTTGCGACAGTGTTTGCGCCCGGCTGTGGAGGCCGCCGTCGTCATTGGCCAAGCGCGCCAGAACGTCCAGCGGGACCTCCCACCATCGCGGCTCTGAGGAGGGCAAAGGTACCCCGCGGACCTGAACGCTGAGCTGGGGATCGGAACATTTCGGCCAGACTGCGTGCCGGCGCCGCTGGGACTCAACGGGCGAGACACGGCGTGGGATATTTACTGAGGCCAATGGTTCGACACTGCGACGGTGATGAGGTGCAAGTCGTGCCGCGGATATCCATCCAGCGACTTGGAGAGGGCGCTGACGTTCCCTCGCGACCCCTATTGATGCGTTGGCTAGCGCGTCCAACAGGAGGGCATGGTGGGTAAAGGTCGTGTCGATTGCCGCAGTGGGCAATTGGGAGCCTGAGTGGCTCGACATCAGCCCAAGAGGCGCATCATGATGGTGTGGACGGGGAAGGGGTTTTTTTTTTTTTTTTTTTTTGCTTTTGCTGGAACTGTGGGTGTGGAACTGCGCTCGCTCTTTCCAGTTTCTCAAGTTCGATCCTTCCTTCCCTTGGATGGGGTTTGCCGTTGTTGCCCATCCCGTCCCTGCCCCACCCACCGAGCGCACATCGAGGGGACCTTCCTCTGACCTCAATGTTTCACTCCGGCTTCTCGAACTTGCACCCCACAAGAAGAAACTGGAAGTATCTTTGAGGTTGTCACCACTCTTGAGAGTGCATTGATGAGCTTTCAATTTGAGTCGTGGCCCAATGGGGTGTTCCCCGGCTTTGGGCATCGTCTCAATTTCGATTGTCGATGTGGCCGAGTTCTCACATTTGTCTCCCACCATCACAACTCTCGAGCCGCAACTTGGAAGTCGTGCAGGGAAAGGCAGCCGTCCAAGGCCAAAAGCCACAGCGAAAGGACCAGGAGGCCCACAGACCGTGTCCAAGGCAGCACCACGGCGATTGCAGCATTCTTGCTGCACGCTAAATGGAGCGCAGGGGTGCCGCCTCTGGCTATTGGAAATTGTTGGTCGCGCAGTCATCGCCCTGCTGGCAAAGGAATGCCTCCCGCTGCGAGTCCCGTCACGGGCAGCGTGATTGGCCCGACGCGGCAGGAAAAGTGAGGCGACGATTGACTGGCTGTCGACGTTCCGTCGGGCGGGCGACTCGGGCGCCGTGGACCACCGAGCAGTCACGCAGTCGAGACGCGCACCCTGTCCCATACGGAACAACGGTCCCTCACCGCGCCGGCGTGTGGGCACCAGCAAGCAGTCCCGGAGACACCACCGCGGAATATCTGGCTGCCCGAAGTCATGCTCCCATTGCGTCCCAGAGCCGCTTGACTGCTGGGCTTGGCGGCGTCGTGGATTGGCGCGGCTTCCTCGGTGGTTGGGCTCCAATCCGCCCATCCCGTCCGAGCCCACCTGCCATGTGCGATGAGCTGTCGACCGCTGCGGCTTGCGACACGTTTCCGGGTGTGCCACTCTCTCGGTTGTCCCTTGCTGGCGTTGCTGAGCTGGCTGGGCGGGAATGGCATCTAGCCCATCCAATGCTCACCTTGATCACCTCACCTGCCTGTGCTCCTGCCCGACATCGAATACTCCGATCACCTGCAGGAAACTTCCTGACACAAACGCCGTCATCATCCATGGCCTGTGTCTCACTCTGCTTGTTCTCTCGCTTTCCCTGGCGGCCAAAAAAGCCCGATGCGCAGCAAGCGCCTGCGGGTCATAGTAGCTGAAGCGAGCAGCGCTTTGGCAGTTGTCTTTTGGATCATAGAGTGCGGGGTGCGACCCTTCGCAAGGCTCCGGACAGGCGTCCAGCGCACCAAGAGCCTTATCTCAAATGGCAAACAAATTGACCAGACGCAGTGCTAAATTGGGAGCCAATGTTCTTGGAGGAATGCGTATTGCCGATAATGTCGGCAGCGGAGGGCATGTTTGCCCAATGCATCACTCCGGGTGATGTCTACATTGGTGTTGACAAAGTCTGTGGCCCAGTAATTCCCCGATGGGGTCTGCTGTGGACCGGCGCCGGCTATTTGCCGACGGCCTTCCGTCTCCGCTGCGGCACGTCTCGCTTTGCCGAGGCCGGGCCAGCGCCGGAGGGAGCCCTCACGAGACCCCCACCCGAGCCGGTGAGTGGAGTGTGCTGTCGCCGTTCCGAGACTTGTCACACCGGTGAGCCTCGATTGCAGCAAACGAGTTCGTCTTGTGACACTTATTGGATATCTGGCAGATGCAAACGAAATGCGGGCGATGACTCGTGGAAGCACACAAAATGCCACCAATCAAGGAGGTCTAAAACGGCCCGTCCGAGGCGGCCACCCACGCCCTCATACCATTCCGACCGACCGGTCAAGCTGGGGACGCATCGCTCCAGAGCTTGCAGCGCATGCTAAAGCTTGCACGGGATATTTGCGTCGAGAGATGGGGCAGAGGATGAGCTGGCCCAACAGTTCATCCGACAGACTCGGAGCGACAAACATGGCAATGCGACGACCTTTTGCATCATGCTGTCTCATTCTTGCCTTGCTGAATGGCACGACGGCGGGCGGTGACATGTTAGTTGACTTGACCGTCGTACTGCGTCCCCCACGGACCTATTGGTCCTGGCCGAAAATCGGTGGGTGCTGATTCCAAGGTCGCGAGGCTGATCAAGGTTGGAAGAGAGATTGCAAAAGTTCCAAATTCCAAGGTCGCAAAGGCATCATTCCTGGATGTTGTCGTGATGGCGGCGTGCCTGTTTGCCTCTGGGATCCGGGGAAGGTATCCGGCAGCGGTGGATGCAGGCACCGTGCCGATCCGCATTCCAAGTTCCAAGGCAACGGTGCAGCGTGAAGTGAAAGTGCAGAAAATGAAGTCAAACATGAACCCGATCGCCTGGAAGCAGAGCGAGATTGGCAGCTGATTGACGAGATATGCCAGCTGGCGGGGCGTTGCATGGGAATCGACGCAATGATGACATAATCGGCCGATAAACCCCAAACCGAGCTGCCACGTCCGATAATGACACCTTATCATTGACGCGCGACTGGGCGGCGGCGACATCTTGGCCATCTGTCCCCTCGATCGGCCAACATCAGCACAACAGTGACAGCACCGCGAGGCAAGGCGGAACACCGCCAATGACACAATGCGTCGCCTCAATCTGGTTCTATTGACCTCTTTGCAGCTCTGCGGAGCTCGCCAGCCTGGCTTCAGCATCCACGACGATCTGCTGGCACATCCCCAGGTGCGTGCGATCCTGCCCCTCACTCCTCCACTCAAGCGGTCAAACAACTAACAAAACATGCGCACCTAGTTCGAGATTGTCTTCGCCGAGGAATTCGTCTCCGAGCAAGCAGCATACGACGCTATCAAGCGCTCACGGGCACAAACCGAACATGCGACCGATGTTTCGCAAACCGATCTCACAAGCAAGGTCCGCGAGTCGGCGGCAGCGGATGCCACCGCCGGCAAACCAAGCGTCGCCGGCGAAGACGCCGATGTGGTATCCGAGACATTCGAGATCCTTACCAGCCCACACGCCCGATATCTGTGCTTAGTGCCGACAATTGCGCGAACGCCCGAACTCAACCAAACGGCGACGGAGCTGGCCAAAGCAGAGGAGGCGCGAGAGCTAAGTAGGGCATCAACTCGCGGCTGGGAGCTAATGAGCGGGCTCAATGGGCAATGCCTTTACTTCATGTCGGGATGGTGGAGCTACAGCTTCTGCTACGGAAAGGACATCGTCCAATTCCATGCGCTTCCCAATGGCGCGAACGGCGGGCCGCCGGTCAGAGACCCTGCAAGCCACGAGTATGTGCTGGGCACTGTTAGGCCGAAGAAGACAAAGGGGGTCCAGAAGCAGACAGACGTTGCGCAGGACGCGGAGGGTGCGGGGGCCGACAGTAAGGCTGTTGCGCCGCCAAACACGGAGCTCCAGGTCAAAGGAGACCAGCGGTATCTCGTTCAGCGCATGGACGGCGGAACTATCTGCGATCTCACTGGGCGCCCGCGAACCATCGAGGTCCAATATCACTGCAGTCCCGGCGCGAGCCGAGATCGAATTGGCTGGGTCAAGGAGGTGACAACATGCACCTATCTCATGGTAGTGCACACGCCGAGACTCTGCAACGATGTCGCATTTCTACCGCCCAAAGAGACGCGAGCGCATCCTATTACCTGCCGAGCTATCGTATCTGACGACGACGAGTTGGACAAGCTGATCTGGATCAGGACGCTCGAGGCCAAGGAGAAGCTGGGCGTGAACAGCGCGCCGCAGGCCAAGATTGGCAAAGACCCAAAGCAACACCCGTCAGCTGGGATGACGATAGGAGGCGTCGTTATTGGCGGCAAGCGGGTGCTGGGTGGGCAAGAGGGCTCTCCGGCGGTGGAACTTCCGCCGCCAAGAGGCATTGTCTCGAACAAAAAGTGGCAGCTTCTCGAGAAACTCTCAACGAGCCTGCAGGAGAAGGTCACGTCGGAGAGCGGCAAGATCAAGATCAACGACGAGTTGGAGCAAGAGCTGGAGCAGATGGGCATCGACAAGGAGACGGTCGAGGCTCTGCGCCAGGAGCTCGCGACCATGGATCCCAATGAGGAGTGGCAGCTTGCCTTCGAGGTGATTCCTCCCCAAGACGGAGCGAACGCGGAGAACGGGGGTGCAGGTGGCGATATCAGATTCGAGACGCGGAGAGGCAAGAAGGTTGATGACCAAACCAAGCCGGCCAAGAAGAACGCCAAAGGCAAGTCGGACGACGATGAAGAGGAGGGCTCCCAAGAAGTGTTTTACAAGGAGGAATTGTAGTGTACCATAAATAGATTTGTGTTGCGATGTACACTGCGTCACGAACATCACCCACCTTGTTTGTCAGTGGTGTTGCGCTGGAGCTCGTCCGAGGAAAATTGTTATGAAAGGCAAATATCCCACCGCGATCGGCAGGAACGAGCTGCCCCTGATCTGCCCCAAGGAGGGATGCGCCTGCCGGCCAAAGACCAACTTCTTGGCTCTCGTCATTCGGGCGCGAACCCAGATTCCCCGGTCGATCAACTCACCGAGCTCTCACCGCTTCTTAGCAGTGCACTTTGCCTCATCTGCCTTATACTGCACTTTTGCTCCCAAGAGCCAGCTGCGCCTCCACAAGACCTCTTTGCACCAGCGGGCCGACACCATAGGTGTCCGATGCTTCCCGCACCGCAAGCCCCGCATTTCGTGCCATCTGCATCCGTTGCCCGACCAAGGTGACAGCGTTGCATTCACCGCGCATCAAAGCGTTTTATAATTGCTGCCGTCGGGAGTTACGGTGAGTGAGTCATCTGGAGGGAGATGCAATGGATTCCAAAACTCCGATCACGAAGGGCGCCAAGAAGGACAAGGTCGTTTGCGATAATTGTCGGACGAGACGTGAGTGCATTTTCTGTAGAGCTTGGATATCGCTGACTTGAACAGGAATAAAATGTGACTACAAGCTTCCCTGTGGGCCATGCCATGGTTGTTCTTTGACGTGTGCGAGGAAGTATGTCCCGCGAAAACGAGGACCGAAACAGGGCCAGGGGAGGGTCATCAAGCAGTTGCAGGCCGGTCGCCCTCCAGGTGGATCACCGACGCCGATAGCCTCAAGCGATGCATCACCGACCGGGCCGGCGACACCTAAACGGTATCGTCCCGGGAGCAAGAGTTATATTGACCTTGTGCCGAGATGCGTTGAGTTATACTACGAGCACATCTACCCCATAATGCCACTTCTCTACAAGCCTGATATCGATCAGATGGTGCAACGACCGCTTCAGCCGCCCGAGCAAACGCTGCTGTATGCTCTTTCAGCCAAGACATGCTTCCATATGCGCGGCCAAAACCTGCAAGCGACCGGTCCAGACTCTTGGGAGCTAGCCGGCCGGTTTTTCCTCGATGCGTGCGAGGCGTCCAGGAAAACATACGACTACGTCAAAGGAGTTTCCTTGTACTCGGTTATCTCTTCCTTTTGGATGTCGACTTCCAGCTTCGAGATCAAAGACGACTGGAAATCTTCCTTTTATCTCGAAGAGGCCCTGAAGTTTGCCCGCGGCCTCCGTCTCCATGAGGAGTCAAGCTACGAGTCCCTCTCCGTATCAGAAGCTCTATGTCGTCGTCGCACCTTTTGGCAACTCTTTGTCACTGAACGGTTCATCTCCCCTCTTTTTGATGTATCTAAACATCTAACAAGCGTCCAGTTCCCTCGCCATCTTCCGACACCAGGATATCCTGCTCCGAAAAGCTCCCTCCCTCCCAACAACATCCCACCCCTATGAAGAGCCCGACATAGCAGCCGGTTTTCTCCAGCTGATCTCTACCTACCAACCTCTCGACGAATCCTTTGTCCGTGCCTGGAACGACGGGCCGACCGCCGCCGTCGACATCAACACCTTTCTCAATCTCCAACATATCCTCTCCCAGCCACCTTCTTTCGTATCTCCACAACCAAATGCCTATCAGCCAACCACAATCCAAAAGGCAGATCTTTTGATAACCCAGCAATGGCTCCGTCTCACTGTTTGGAAAAGCCTCGCCTCACGATACCCTCTCACCCGACAGAGACAGGGACGAGACGAGAGCAGGCGGGTTACATTCCCGGTCGACATTGCACATCGTACGGCGTCAATACTGACTTCCTTGCATCCTGCTGCGGTGCAAGCACATGGCATGGGGATTCTGGAAAAGGTGTTCCAGATTGGACGGGCATGGGTGGATGTGATGGGTTTCTACGAGATGGGGTCTAGGAGGACAACTGTCAGCATTGATCCGTTGGGGGTGTTCATCAGGACATTGAGCGCTTGCCCGGAGAGTGAAAAGGTGTTTGCCGGGGTGTTGATGGGGTTGACGAGGGAAAAGCCTGGTGTTTTGAGGGGTGGATTGGAGTATGGGCTGGGTGGGACCGCAACTGGGATCGAGAGCGGAGAGGCTTCAAGAAGGAGGGTGGTTGAGGAAGTTGAGGATGATGGTGATGGTGTGTTTCAGACCCATCTTGAGACTTTCCATCTCGACAATGGCTCCTCAAAAAACGTGGAAGATGACCAGGAAAATACACTAGAGGTGTTCGGTTGCGGCTTTGAGGCGGATACCCTGCTACTTTCTGGCGCGCGGCAGGACCTTGATGATTGGAGTGAGAATTCTCGTCCACGGTCACGAGATGTTGGGATCTGTGTTGCACCTTTCCAGCCAGAAGGACAAACTCATGAGTCCGTGGACGACTGGAATGCTGTATTACTGTATCAGCCAGTGATGGAATTCGGGAATGCGTTTCGGGAGCGAGTTGGACTGTCATTTTTTCAAGCTTGATGTTTCAAAAGACTGGATAACAACCAGACTACTACCGTATGAGCTGATATAGCGAAGAGAAACCTTAGCACAACGAAGCACGGTGCTACCTTCATCTCAAAAAGTCTCTCGGGTGGAATCGAGTCAAACAAGGGTTGAAAAGTGAGGTTTGTCTAGGATGAGCTTGATCTCTCGAATCTTCAATTGCATCTCTTGTTCTGAGCTGAGTGAATTGTGACTTCTTGGTCTTACGATCTTAAGTTCACCAGTCCTATTCACCTTCCAAAAGGGCGAAAAAACATCCCTCGGCTCGCTGTGGTTTCCACCGGCTAATAGACCTCCCAATTTTCCCGCTTCGCTTTTGGCAGCCACCAGGCGCAATCCGACCAACATCGAGATCGGAAACAAGCCTTCACCAAGCCCAACGCTCAAGCGCAAACGCAACAGAACTTACCCACCGCAGTAATAGACAATCACAATCCAACATGGCAACCTGGCGCAGAATGACCTTGAACGACATTCCGGGGCTCCTTCGGGTCGCGGACGCAGTCCACCCGTCTCTCCCCGAGACCGCCTCCGTCTTCACCGAGCGCGTGCAGCTCTTCCCCTCTGGCTGCCTCATCCTCGCCGCCGGGAACAAGATATATGGCTATGCCATCTCCCATCCCATCCGCAAAGACCAACCACCCGAGCTGGACAGCTTGCTCGTTGAGATTCCGGCGGACGCAGACCAGTATTATATCCACGATGTGGCCATTTTGCCCGAGCTCCGGGGGCAAGGACATGCTGCCAAGGGAATCCGCATGCTTTTTGAGGTTTCCAGCCAGTTCCCCACGACTTGTATCGTGTCGGTCTACGGCACGGGCCCCTTCTGGCAACGATTCGGGTTCGAGGCTGGGCTGGTTGATGGGGTTTTGAGTGAGAAGCTCCGCAACTATGGCGGTGACGCCGTCTACATGACCCGCGACAATGCTGCTGATTCGTAGGGAGACCGGGGCGGTATTGAGACGGGATGAGACAAGCACATGGTGTCGAGAATGGCCATGAGGAAGAGGAATACGGCTAATAGAGGGGAGCTCAAAACATCAGAGTACAACCAATGAGCATGAAATATCAGTACCACCCAGAAGTGCATTCATGTGAAATGACTCCATCTAAACACAGGGTGCTACTACACGCTGCTTCTAGCATCGATTCAATGCCTATCCTCCTATTCCTCTCCACCAAACACCAACCGACCAACGTTAAGGCTCTCAGAGCGACAAAGCGAACATCAGGGACAGGACTTATCAACGAAGAGCGGAATGAAAACTCAAACATAGTTTAAGTGGGTTCAACGTTAAGAAATCAACCTGGAGACAAGCAACCATTCATTACATGACTCTATGACCGTCGGGAGTGCGAGTTTTTATCAACAACCATGATGGATTGACGAGGGTCGTATCACGGTGTCGGGAAAGATCTCCCGTTTTGCACGTTGACGAAGCACATCACTGCTAGCAACTCCCACGATGTGTCTCGCTTCGTCTGGGGGCAGACCTACCGACAGTATGAATCAACATGATGAATCGAAAGATGAATGCGGATTACACAACACATAGATATCTAAACAAACACAACTTTTCTAATATGCAATTCTTTCCCACTCAGTCCTCTCGACTGAGTAACTACTGCAACATCTGCTGCATAGCATTAACCCGATAACTCTCCCGTCTCTCCATCAACTCGCCATGGCGTCCAGCATCAACAACCCGTCCACCCTCGACCACAAAAATCACGTCCGCCTTCTTTACAGTGTGCAACCGATGCGTAATCGCCAAAACCGTTGTCCCACGCGCCACACGATCAAGTCCCTCCTGGAGCGCCGCTTCACTCGCCGCGTCCAGCGCACTCGTGCTTTCATCAAGCAACAACAACCTCGGCTTGCGCACCAACGCCCGCGCAATAGCGAGTCTCTGCCTCTGACCACCCGATAGTCTGGACGCACTAGCGCCGCACTCGGTGTCGTAACCATCCGGCATGGCCATGATCACGTCGTGGATATTCGCTAGACGACACGCCTCTTCGATTTCGGCCTGTGTTGCTTCGGTTCCTGGACGGGCGCCCAAACCGACATTGAAACGGATGGATCCGTCGAAGAGGGCGGGGTCCTGTGGGACGAGAGCGACATCGTTGCGGAACGAGTCGGGGAGGGCGGAGATGTCGTTGTCGTCGATGGTGATGGTACCGGAGGTGGGATGGTACAGGCGTTGGACGAGGGACATGATGGTGGATTTACCTGCGCCTGACGGGCCGACGAGGCCGACGAATTGACCGGGTTGGATGGTGAAGGAAACGGAGTCGAGGACTGGCACGTCGGGGCGGGCGGGGTACGAGAAGGAGACGGAGGAAAAGGTGATTTTGGTGCCGCTTGTGTTGTTGGATGATGGGGGAGGAGGGGGTAGGGACTCGACGTCGCAGTGGGGCGTCAGGTTGTTGTCCTTGCCGAGAGCGATGATGGACATGATGCGGGAAAAGGCGCCGCGGGCGCGGGAGAATTCGGGCGCCAGGGTAAACATTTGGCCCCAGAGCTGGGCACTGACGAGCATGGCGACGAGGATGATGAAGAATTGCGTCTGGGTTGCATCGCCGTGCATGATGCGCTGGGAACCCCACCAGTAGGCAAAGGCGTAGATGAGGAAGCCGGTGCTGTTGGAGAGGGCGAGCCAGATGTTGGTGAAGGCGGCTGACTTGACCATCTCATCGCGTGTCACGCGGAGGATGCGTGCGTACGACGACATGACTTCGTTCTCGAGCGAGAGGGCGGCGACGGTGCGGATTGACTTGACGGCTTCGACGGCGACGGCGGTGGCGCGATTGTGGGCTTCTGCGTGTCTCTCTTCGTAGCGGGCAAGCATACGGAGTTGCATAAAGCCGGCGCCGAGGAGGATGGGGACCGTCACGAGACAGACGATGGCAATCTTCCAGTTGATGATGTGCGAGAGGATGATGGCGGTGATAAAGTTGACAACGATGGAAAAGACAGTACCGATGGTGGAACCGCTGAAGCCGCCAATGGAAGCGCTGTCCTTGGTGATGATGGTGAGCAGCGACGACGGGCTTCGGCCGTCAGATTGATGCCACTGGACGCCCTGTCCGAGGAGCGAGCGGAACGAGAGGATACGGAGGGCGTATAGAAGGCGTTCAGCAATAAGACCAAAGCAAGACCAGGCGAGGAAGTTGGCAATGAGCTCAATGACGGCAAGCATGAAGAGCAGGCCACCAAAGAACTTGCCGTAGTAGATGATACGGTCCGTGGTGTTGCCGCAGGGGTTCAGGTGGCCGACTGTGAAGCCAAAGATCAAACCAGAGCCAGAGAATGTGAAGCCGACGATGGTAGCGGCAAAGACAGCGAGGACCAGCCACTTGAAAGAAGGACGGTTGAGTCTGGCAATTGTGCTCACCACACCCTTCCAGGGCTGAACAACGTCCGAGGACTTGTCCTTCTCTGCGTCATCGCTCTCTTTGCTGCCAGAGGCGTCCTTTTTGAGAGAGCTAGTGGCCTCGAGCTTCCCAAGAGGGGCCGCATCAGCCTTGAGGGTCGACGCGCCGATCGAATCGCCGGAAACAGACTCATTACCCTCCTTGTCGGCATTCCCAACGCTCTGCAGTCTGGCCATACGCGCAAAGGCGCCGTCCTCCTTGGCCATGAGCTCGGCGTAAGAACCTTGCTCAACAACTTCACCAGCCTCAAGGACGACAATGTTGTCTGCGTTGCGGATGGTCGAGAGACGATGGGCGATGGAGATGACTGTTCTCGACTTGGCAGCTTGTTCGACAGCCTCCTGGATACGCTTCTCGCTGGTCGAGTCGAGGGCGGAGGTAGCCTCGTCGAGGACAAGGATTCTGGGGTCACGGATGAGAGCCCGGGCGAGGGCAACGCGTTGGCGCTGTCCACCACTGACAAGAGTACCACTGGCACCGGCCGCGGTTCCATAGCCTTTCTCAAGACGGTCGATGAAGGCGGCAGCATCGGCCTGCTGTGCTGCTTGCTGAACGAGACGGACAACCTCCTCGACCTCCGGGCCATACTTGCTGGCGGTGGCTGGGTTGGCTGCGTCTCTGCCGGTAGCTGCGAGCTCACCAAGCTGGTGGCCATGGAGGACGTCCATGAGAGACTGGTGCTCCGGCCTGGGCGAGTTGATGAGACCAAGGGCAATGTTCTCCAGGATAGAACGGTCCAAGAGGGAGGGCTCCTGCTGGACGAAGCTGACGAAGCTCCGGAGATTTCGCACGTTGAGATCCTTAATGTCTTGGCCGTCAAGGGTGATGCTGCCTTCATTGGGATCCTGAAGACGGGCAATCAGCGAGGCAATGGTGGACTTTCCACTGCCCGAGAGACCGACAATGGCCGTGTACTTGCCAGCCGGGAAGTCAAGGGTGACATTGCGAAGCACCAGCTGACCGGGGCGCGACGGGTACGTGAAGGACACATTGTTGAATCTGATGCCACCTGGGGTGCTCGCGGGCAGAGTAATACCAGCACCCGAGGTACCGTCAATCTCTGAAGGCGCATCAATGTCGTTCTTGATGCGTTGGAAAGAGGTCGCGGCGGCACCGAGCAGAGGCAAGATGGGGGCAATGCTGCCGAGCATGATGCAAGCTTGAACCTACGTCAGTGAAAGCCCCTTTATCAACGTCTGGAAACATACCGTCAACAAGCAGAAAGACAACCGTGTAGATCTGTCCGACACTCGATCCGCTCCCAGGGTTATTGACAGACTCGACAACCATCCGGCTACCTTGCCAGAAAGCAAGAGCGTTTGCCGAGTAGGCGATGAAGTACAGCATGCCTGCCTGCACGGCGGCAGCAGCGCCCTTTTTGATGCCATTCACTCTCGCCGTTGCTACGTGAGCAGCAAACTTCTCCTCGAGTCTCGGGGCGGCACCAAAAGCCTGCACAACGACGACATGTGTCAAGGCCTCGGAAGCAATCGACGATGCTTTGGCAATGCCGTCCGTGGCAATGCCTCCATACTTTTGCATGAACAACCCACCGACAAAGGCCATGATCAAGAATGCAGGGACCAGAGAGATGAGCATGCCGGCCAGTTTCGCCTCCTTGATGAAGGCGACGACGTAAGCCGTGATAAAGAAGCTGATGCTGGCAATGAGGATGCCGACCTTCTCTGAAGTGCCCGCCTGCACTGCCGTCATGTCACCATGCAGGCGACTGCTGACCTCGCCCGCAGCCATGCGAGCATCGAAGAAGGCAGGCGGCTGTCGAAGAAGCGCCGAGACATAACGAGCACGCAGGCGCTGGGCCAGACGCTGGCTGACGAGACTCCATGAAAGTACATAAATGTAGATCAGGCAGAAGGCGGCAATGGCAATGTAGACAAGCTGCAAGACCTTGTCGTTGATGGCCTCCTCATAGCCAAAAGGATCGCTGACTTCCACGGCACACGTGGCGCCGTTCATCTCGTCGACGAGCTCACCGAACAGGATACCCATGAGTGGAAATGGCACACCTGCCGCCGCCGCAGCGATGACGCCCGTGAAAATGAGGCCATAATCGATCCAGGTTGGGTCGGCTGCCACAAAGATGCGCAGGTACGAAAGAAGCTGATCGCCAATTAGTGGGACGCTTCTTCAATCGCCCGATAGCGATAAAATGATGGGACGAACAGATGCAGGTGGTGGTGCAGGTGCTTCTGCGACTGAGGGTGCCGAGGATGAAGCCACGACGACAGCTCCTGATGTGCTGGAGACCTGAACCTCCTTCTCTTCAGGCGCAGGGGCCGCTGTAGCAACCATTTTTTCGGGGCGCCTCAGCGCGGAAGGCACGATTCAGGGGCTTCCAGCGACTGGTCGGATAAGCGAATGTCTGCCTTCAGCTTGCTGCGTCGCTGTGTCGTTCGCTCTTCATGGGGAAAAAAGGCGACGGCGGCTGAAAGTCGCATGGCAGCGGTATATCCATCCTGTGCTCCGGAGGCACCAACACGTGGAGACCGGTCATTTTCCCCTTTCGGGCTTGTGGAAGTCACGGGAAATTTGCGAATGGCGACACCCGATGCCGGGCTTGGCAGATGCGGATCTGATAACGGAACAAGACGGATCTGATAAAATTTTCAGGGCAAAATAAGCCGGGGTGGCCCCACATTCGGCGGGGTCGCCAACTTCGTCTCGGAGCGATGTGACGTCTTGTCAAGTCCATGTCACCTCCCTGTTTTGGCGTCTCTGTATTCTGGTTCTGCATTTGATGCCTTAAAAAGGAACTCTTGCGAATGTCAGTTGGTATCATTTTCGACTTGGATTGTACGCTTTTCAACGTTTTGACATTGGCACGGAAGGCACGTCCAGCTGCCGGGAAGCTTAGAAGCCCCGCTTGGCTTGGGTGGGTTCGTCTTGATTTAAAGTTATCAGATCCGACATTTATCCAGAACAGGTTGTTTGTCCGGTGCAGGGACAGGGTCGCAAACTGCAACAAATTTTTCGACTTCCTCGGTCTTGTTTAGCACCTCGTTCGATGCTGTCCCGACGCCGACGTCGATGCCGACCCCAGACAGCTTCCTCTCCTCCACCGAGCCATTGATCAATCGCTTCACAAAAGCCGTTTCCTCTTGGGCGAGTTGCGCACTCCCCAAAGTCATCTGTCGTCATCGATCTCTCGTTTCACACCTTCCTCCGTCCCTCGCGGATAAAGCGAGAAATTGCTGTCGCCACAACGGCTGCCTTTTCGCAGGTCAATCCCTCGGATGTGACCCGGATCCAATCAGGACTAATTCGTCGCCTTGGCAGCCACGTAGTCTTACGCAACCGCGTCACTATGGCTGCACCCGCGATGTGGCCGATTGGCATCTGGCAGTGAGGGGCCCGCGTGCTCCACCATCAACATCCCAGTCTCATCACGTCGGCCCCCGATCACATCCATGCCTTCCATGGTCAAGCACATCTTCGGTCACATTATCTGATGATCTGATAAAAATTCTGCTCGGTGACGGGATTGGCTGTGCCAGCATACGGACTACCGGAGGGTTTGGGGGTCGATGTCGCCGAGGTTTCTCCAAGCCCCCATTGCAGTTTTCTCCCCCGCCACGCGTTACTGTGTTGGCCCCTCTTTGGACGTCATTCCTTCCACCACCACAACACTATCTTGCTGATCGAGGTGCATTGTTGACTGGCATCCAGGCCATCCTCACTTGCCACCACAGCAGCGGTTGCTACGGTTCCTCACGCTTTCTCAGCCACCCACGACGACCACATGGTCTGCAACCAGCCGCTCTTCCTCCGGTTTCCTGCTGTCGCCCCCTCTCCCCTTTTCTCTTGACCGGGGTCTGCAATCTTCATCATTAGCGGCACCTCGACGTCTTTCTCCGTTCCCAACGCCTCGGCGCTGTGGATGATTCGTCCCATCTCGCCAGGCAACCGCCGGAAGCCCATCTTGTAGTAGAGGCCTTCGGTTCCGGGCGAAGACTCCAAGTAGATCGGCAGCTGGCTAGCGTTACCCAGGTCAACGAGCGCCTGCACAAGAGCCGCGCCGGCCCCACGACCCTGGTGCTTAGGGTCGACAGCAAAGGCGTGAACGTCTGGGGGTGTCAGCAACCGTTGAGATCCCTGCAGCGGTACCTGCACAGGGTGGATAGGAGTGTGCATGAGGATATTAATATGACATGTACTCACAGATATAGCTCTTGCCGCCGAGCGCCCTGTCTCTTGCCTCCCAGAGCGGGGCAATTACACGCTCCGCCCGCGCCCTCCGATCCCCCTCGAGCCACCCCACACCGGGATTCTTCCTTTCCTCCTCGGTCTGCGGGTTCGAGAAGACGTCACAGAGCGCCATGCCTACAACGGCACCATCGCTCGCATTGACGCACTTGAACGTATGCTGCGTTCGCGAGGTGTGCCACCAGTTTAGCGTTGCTTCTGTGTGCGCCGCCCGAAACTCGTCAGAGGTGAACCCGTCTGGGAAAAGGATATCAAGGAGCCGTCTGCCATCTGGATCGACAGTGAATGCCGCAAAGTACGCGTCGTATACCGCCCGAATATCCGGGATGAGAGCTGGAAGAACGATGAAGCCCATTTCGACAGATAAAGGCGAAATGACAGTGGTTGCAGCCCTTTGTTCATCTAGATGCAGCAAGGGACAGTATCCCTTATGAATATCTCGTCCAGCAGTCGGTCTGCCGCGTTGACACTTGTCGTAACCCCGAGCACCCTCTCCTCATGTCCGGTGTAGTCACCGCCAGGTTGCACACGTATCACGTTGATGAATATCACAGCCGGTCCACCTTCCTAATGAGGTCCGGATTTGCATCTCAACCCGCAACGATTCATCACACCGCATTGCAACGGGTCGCGATGTTCAACCGCTCCTCATCCCGAGTGGGATTGATGCTCATTGTTCCATTCTTCCTGGTCGCAAAGCCGAAGCTGGAGACCGGGTCTTCCTTCCTTGGCGTGTCAACGTCGCGTGGACCCCGCCTCGATCGAGCTCGTTGCTCCACTCGCAGGCGTGCATCGGCAGTGGATCCCGTTAAAGTTATCAGATCCGCTCATCACCAAGCTCATCCCTGTCGGGGCCACACCATGTGGTCCGCTAGCAGACCCTTCTTCGACACCCACCCCTCCCGTTTCGTTTCTCCCCACCTTCATGACACCACTCAGCACAACGGCTCAAGCCACCTTTTCCGAGGCCCTGGACAACAGAACGCCTCTTTTCCACACTGCGTCTGACGCGGCACGTCTTCTTAGTTGTCCAATCGGGGGCTATTGACGATGTCAGTTGCATTCGTTCTCGGGAGACGATCCCGTTGATTGAAGCCGGGCAGCTTCCGTTCGCAAGTTGCTGTACTGAAGTCGCAAAGTTATTGACAATGACCCACCACACCACGGCCGCAAAGCCCATGGGCTAAGATCCACAGGGTAGGTAGCTCCGGGCCAAGAGCGTAACAATGGTGCGGTATCAGCCGTCGACCGAGGTCGATCGACCTTGTCGTTGCATGCTCGCCGACCAAGGAGCACGAAAAAAAAGCGCAACGACGCCTCGGATTTCCCTTCTTCTCGGCTTAACCAAGACCACGCAGTATTCAAGCCTCATTCTTCACCCCACGACAACTTGCCCAAGGCACGCGTGCGCAAATAGCCTGCGTTCTGCATATTAATATCCCCCCCGAGTGGTACCTCGAGCGTTGTCCACCCAAGACACCGACTGCGCCGCCAAAAGTTCCCACCCTCTTTAGGCTGACCCGCCCCGCGTTGTGACGATCCCGTCCTGTAACACCACCCTTCCAGCAGGCGCGGCCCAACCAGCCATCCGAGACATCCTCCGGCAGCTGCCGGCAAAGACGAAGCATGCATATCGCGCGGGAAGCGACTGTTGACGTTGGGCTGGATCAAGGGCTGCAGCATGACGGGCTGCCCCGCAGAGCCGCAAATGTCGCCGGCATGAGGACAGTGCCGGTACCAGCTACCGGGTCACCGAGCGCATCGACCGAGAGCATCCTGCTGCTCGCTTGGATACTGCTCCTCCAGAGGGAACGCGGCGAGGATGATCGGGTCGAACAGGTCGCTTGGGGCAGGAGAGGGGCCGATGACAGGGAAGCAGCGTCGCCTGTATACCTTTCCAAGCTGGACCTTGGGTTCGGCAGCGCCCAGAGTGAGCCCGTGGCGACATTCCTTGGTGCTCTGGCGAAGATACCCGAGAGCCAAGCCGGTTCATCCTCAAGCGACACTCTCTTCTTCGACGACGGTCAAGCCTCGTCCCAGAAAAAAGGCTCAGAGGCTACGCTGTCGGCAGTACGTCCCTACCATGCATTCGTCTGAGCTCACTGACACCGCCCAGCAATGGTCGTTCCGCATCGAAGCAACAAGGAACGGCGATGACCTCGCCCTCCAGGCTCTGAGACGACAAGACTCACCTTCATCTCCCACAGACAAACAAGCCCACGACAGACTAGACACATTTGTTGACCTTGTCCGCGCCATCTCAATACAGTCCGAGACCCCAGTGGCACAACTCCTTGGGCCTTTGCCACGAGACCTTGACCAAATATGGAAGTGGAACGCGGAGGTGCCGCCCAACCTGGACCGGTGTATCCACGAGATCATCTCCGAGCAAGCGGCATCACACGCCAGCAAGCCAGCGGTCGAGTGTTGGGATGGCCAGTTCACATACGCCGAGGTCGAGTCCATGTCGGACCGTCTCGCCCGCCATCTCTGTGTCGAGGGCATCACCGTCGGCACCAACATCCCGCTCTGCTTCGAGAAGAGCCGATGGACCATCGTCGCCGTCCTCGCCATCACGAAGGCCGGCGGTGCCTTTGCCCTGACCGATCCTACCAGCCAGCCTGAAGCTCGTCTCAAAGTCATGGTCGAGCAGACCGGGGCGAGCCTCGTCGTTGCCTCCCAGTCCCAGGCCGATCTTGCCCGTCGTCTTGTGCCGGAAAACGGCAAGGTTGTCGTCGTCTCCGACGGTCTATTTGCTTCCTTTGATGCATCGGTCGACTCGATTCCCCTACCTTTTGTCCCTGCCACCACCACCCCGCTGTACATCCAGTTCACCTCGGGAAGCACGGGCAAGCCTAAAGGCGTCGTCATCTCCCACGCCAACTACACCAGCGGCGCCATCCCCCGTGCTGAGGCCGTCGGGTACAAGGAGTCATCCCGCGTCTTTGAGTTTGCCAGCTATGCGTTTGATGTCAGCATCGACTGTATGCTCTGCACCCTTGCCGTTGGCGGCACTATCTGCATTCCTTCCGACGCCGACCGCATGAACGACCTCGGCGGGGCCATCAAGTCTAGCGGAGCCAACATGGCTCACATGACGCCTAGCGTCGCCTGTGTTCTCGATCCCGAGGTCATCGCTGGCCTTGACGTGCTTGGTCTCGGCGGTGAGGCTATCTCTGCTGCCGACGCGGCAGCGTGGAGCAAGGGCAAGACGAGCGTCATCATTGCGTATGGCCCGTCCGAGTGCACGGTCGGCTGCACGGTCAACAACACCTTTGCTCAGAAGGAAGGAGCCAAGATATTCACCACCGGTAATATCGGACGTGGTGTTGGTGGTGTCGGCTGGGTTGTCGATCCCCAGGATCATGACCGGCTCGTCCCGGTCGGTGCCGTGGGCGAGCTGCTCATCGAAGGCCCCGTTGTCGGGTTGGGTTATCTTGGCGAGCCGGAGAAGACAGCAGAAGTGTTCATCGAGGACCCGGCTTGGCTCACTGCCGGGCACGGTGCCGTGTCCGGACGACATGGCAGGCTGTACAAGACTGGTGATCTTGTGCGATACGATGCCGACATGTCTGGCGACTTTGTATTTGTCGGTCGTAAGGATGCCCAGGTCAAGCTCCGTGGCCAGCGTGTGGAGTTGGTCGAGATTGAGCACCATCTCCACGGCATGCTTCCTCGGGGTGTCAAGCTCGCTGCCGAAGTCATCAAGCCGATTGGTGGCCAGCCCACGCTGGTTTGCTTTGTTGTCGACGCTGACTGCAGCGATGTCGAGTCCGACGAGGGGAGTGACAGCACTCTTGGCTTCTCTGGACCCCTGGCGGAGGCTTTGGAAGGCATCGATGAGGCGTTGGCGGTTGACCTACCGCGGTACATGGTCCCTGCGGCGTACATCCCGCTGCGAGAGATGCCCTCGCTTGTGTCGGGTAAGATCGACCGCAAGAAGCTCCGCGAAATCGGCGCTGGCATGACGCGTGAGCAGGTGTCTGGCACTGCGAGACGGGACAAGCAGACTGATGCCAGCGCGCCCGAGACCGAGATGGAGCGGAGGCTCCAGAAGGTTTGGAGGGCGTTGCTCAACCTCACCGAGGACTTTTCGGTGCAGGAGAGCTTCTTTGCACTGGGCGGCGACTCGTTGAGGGCTATGAAGCTCATCTCTGCTGTGAGAGCCGAGGGTGTCGCGTTGACGGTGGCTGATGTCTTCCGCTATCCTGTCCTTCGTGACATGGCTGTCGTTGCCAAGGATGTCTCCGCTGAGCAAGACAAGGCCTTGTCCGGCGGCATTCCTCCCTTCAGTTTGCCTGAGGCTGACTGGTCGGCCGAGGAGGCGAAGAAGGAGGTGAGCGGGCTTTGCGAGATCGACAGTGCTGCTGTTGAGGATATCTACCCCTGCACACCGCTTCAGGAGGCGCTCATGGCTCTTTCCGCCAAGGTTAAGGAGGCCTACGTCGCACAGCGTGTCCTCAAGCTGGACAACCGCGAGAAGGCTGCACGGCTTCAAGCTGCGTTTGAGGCCGTCGCCGCTGACTGCGCCATCCTACGTACCCGCATTGTCCACGCTCAACGGGGCCTGATGCAGGTCGTCGTCAAGGAGCCGATCACATGGCACACGGCGGCGACGTTGGCCGAGTACCTTGAGCAGGACCGCAACGAACAGACGGATCTCGGGAAGCCGCTGGTCCGGTACGGCATGGTCCACGAGGGCGAGTTCTCGCACTTTGTCCTCACCATGCACCACGCTCTGTACGATGGATGGTCCATGCCGCTTGTTGTTGACCGTGTAAACCAAGCGTACCAGCAGGTCACCCTCCGCAAGCCGGCCGCCGAGTTCAAGGACTTCATCAACTACCTCAACAATACCTTTGATCAGGAAGCGTCTGATGCGTACTGGCGGGGCCAGCTCGACGGAGCCACCGGCCAGCAATTCCCCGCCCTGCCGTTCGAGGGATACCAGACGCAGGCCGACTCGTTGCTCGAGATCGACATTTCCCTTGGTGGTCGGCGTCTCCCAACATCGCTCAACGCAACCATCACTCTCGCCACAGTCGTCCGCGCCGCCTGGGCTCTCGTCGCGTCTCAGTACTGCAGCGGCAACACCGATATCGTCTTTGGCGAGACCCTCACCGGTCGCAATGCCCCTATCGTCGGCGCCGATGAGATCGAGGGCCCCATGATCACCACAGTCCCCGTTCGGGTGTGCATCGATCGTGACATCACCGTCGAGGAATTTCTCGAGTCGATCGCCGAGCAGATGGTCGCCCAGATTCCCTATGAGCATGCCGGTCTGCAGCACATCCGCCGTCTTACCGATGATGCACTTGAGGCTTGCGAGCTGCGCACTGGTTTTGTCCTACACCCTGCCGCTGGCGAAGTCGAGGTTGATGAGAAGACACCTGCGAACGGCCTTGTGCCCGCGGGTGATACGGAGGCTGCACAGGAGGCGCTCAAGTTCAATACGTATGCGCTCATGTTGGTGTGCTCGCTGTCGGCCGATGGCTTCTTTGTCATGGCCAGCTTCGATTCCAAGACGGTCGACAAGACCACGATGGAGCGTGTGCTTGAACAGCTCCAGAGTGTGGTGCACCAGCTGTGCGATGAGGGCGCTGGGAAGATGAGAGTGGGTGAGGTGGGCTGTCTTGTGGAGGCGGATGAGAAAGCGCTGAGCGAGATTAGCGGTCAGGTGGCGATTGAGGGGGATCTTGGCGTTGCTGCCGACGAGGTTGAGTCGGTTTGGGTTGTGGATGCCGCTGACCACCAGCGCTTGGTTCCCCGCGGGGCTGCTGGCGAGATTGTTGTTGTGACCGAGAAGCACCTGAGCGCGCCGTTTGTGGCAATCGAGACCAAGTGGTTTCCAGGCGGCGGTCTGCTTTTCAGGACGGGACGATTGGGCCGGATCGAGTTGGGCGAGAACCCCACCCTTCGCGTCCTCCACGGGAGCCTGGCGCTGCCCGAGACCACCAAGCCTAAAATCTCACCGACTCCGGCATCGTCAGCTGTTGGCGCATCATCGACAAAACAAAAGACGCTGCGTGCCATCTGGAGTCGTCTGCTCAAGGTGGACGAGAAGTCCATTTACCTGGCTGACAGCTTCTTCAATCGCGGCGGCGATTCCATCACAGCCATGAAACTAGTGTCCGAGGCCCGTCAACAGGGCATGCAGCTCACCGTCGCCCAGGTTTTTGCCAACCGCACACTCTATGACATGGCCAATGTCATGCAGCCCGTTCCCACGGCGTCGACCGAGCAGACCCAGGCCGTTGCTCCAGTGTATAACCCCTTCTCGGCCTTCCTGTTTACTCTCAAGGGCCGCATCCGGGAGCAGCTGGCCAACCGGTCGTGGAAAGTCGTCGATGTTCTGCCGACTCGCCCACTACAAGAAGTCGCCGTCCGTGGCACCGTCGAGCTTCCCCGGTTCTCGATCCGCTACGAGTTGATCCACTTTGAGGGTGTCCCTGACAAGGGCCGTCTCTTCCGTGCCTGCCAAGATGTCATCGCCCGCAATGAGGTTCTCCGCACCGTGTTTGTCCGTTTGGATGGGACATGCTTCAGCGTGGTGCTTGAGGATCTCGGCACGCTTCCTCTAGTCGAGTACGAGATTGAAGACGACGATATTGAGCCCTTCACCAACCAGCTCTGCCGCCTCGACTCCCAGACCCGCATGCCATACGGCTCGTCTTTTGTCAAGTGGTTCTACGTTACCAATGGCCGTCGGTCCACCCTCGCCTTCCGTCTCTCGCACGCACAGTACGATGAAATCTGTCTGCCCATCTTCCTCAACCAGCTTCACCAGCTCTACCAGGACTCGGCTGCCATCCCGCCCTCCTATCCCTTCTCGTCCTTTGTCAACCACACCCTCATGGCCAGCATCCCCCGCGCCATTCCCTACTGGCGCAACCTCCTTGACGGGTCTAAGGGCATTTCTCTCCTGCGTCCCGACATCCCCATCACCAACCGCCGCCACTATGCCATCCACCGCACCGTCAACATCGCCTCACGACCCCGTCACGTCACCGTTGCTACCCTCCCCTCAGCAGCCTGGGCTCTTACCCTCGCCCGTCGTCTCAAGACCCGCGACGTCATCTTCGGCGAAGTCGCCTCCGGCCGCTCAGTCGACATCCCCGGCGTGCCCGACGCCAACTCCATCGCCGGTCCGACATGGCAATACATTCCCACGCGCGTGCAGTTCGACAAGATCGCAACCAGGCACGGGTTGTTGACGTCAGTCCAAGATCAGCACATGGCCAGCTCGTCATACGACTGCATGGGTCTTGACGAAATTGTAAGGGAGTGCACGGATTGGGACGCCTCCAAGGTTGAGTGGTTCGATACCGTGGTGCATCAGGATGTGGTGCATGTGGAGACGTTGGAGTTCAAGGGTGAGAAGGCGAGGTTCGAGACGGTGTATCCTTACGAGGAGCCGTTGAGGGAGTGGAAGTGTCAGGCTTTCCATGTGGGGGAGACGTTGACGTTGGAGATCGTTACGTTTGAGAGCTGGAAGGGCGTTGCGGGGGAGTTGTTGGATGAGGTTTGTGAGGCGTTGGAGGAGTTGGTTACAGGCCACGATGGGGAGGTTAGGTTGTGAGTGCGATCATGTGATCATGTCTGGTGTCATTGGTGTTGAGCTGTGTTGTACGTTGAGAGCGGTGTGCACGTGTATCATGTCTTGTATATAATAGTTGGGCTGCTTTTTTTGTTTGCTTTTTTTGGATCGCTTTTAGGTAATGTAATTCAGGGGTAGTGTTTACTTTCCTGTTCCACGATGCTGCCTTTCAGTGTGTCTGTCCACCATCCGCCTCAAACGGTAGGGCATTTATGCAGCCTAACCGAGGGCCGAGGGTCGCGAGGGGAAGTTGATCGATGGGACGGGCCAGCACGAGAGCCTCCGCCTCGAGGCTTGCGTTGCCATTTCTTTTTTCACGGATGAGTCACCAGCTAGACTATTGACGCCGTGGCTGACTGTTGGGCCAAAATCAAGCCACAAGCGGAGCACTTGAACGACCATTCTCTAAATCTCCCAACCCGCAACTAGGCGAGCTATTTTACAGTTACACTACCCTGTAAAGGAGCCGCGGTATATAAGGTAAGGAAATGTCGGTTTAAGGGTTATTATCTGTTAGGTTCTTTTAAAAAGGAACTCTATTAGCTCGTACAGAAAGTTAGTAATCCTTTCTGGTCGCCGGCTCCTGTCAGTCCTTTAGCACAGTCGCTTAATATCAAGTCCGAGGCAACCGTGCAGTGATGTGGAGAACCTAAAAATGCAACTCTAGCGTTCCAAGTCCCCGGATATTATATCGAGATAACTTGAGAATGGAATACAACCAGTTAGAGCTAGCTCCGGAATAATCCACAACTTTTATTTTAGGGGCTCTATATTTATCATGGTGTAGTTACCTCAAGAATTCCTTCCAACCCAACCCTTATAGGATATTAGGACGACTTGTGTCAAAAAGGTTATCGCAATCGAGTTCTCGTTGGCGTTGCAGGCTCTTGGCTGCCTTGGTCAAATATCTTCAAGAACTTGTTCGCGGCAGGAAAGCAAGCGGAATAGTGCCCGGCCGGGGCATAAGTGCTATTTAAAAGTCTCAAAACACCAAACCATGACTAGCAGAAGCGAACTCAAACCTCACCATATACAGGTTTGAAAGGTAAATACACGAGAGAAAGACGGCGTACTGGCGGAACAATAGCAAAAGGCAGGAGACTCAACCGCTGCAGGATCAAGCAACAGGCCAGGTAACCCCTCAGCAGTTGCGCCAGTCGGTGGTAAAGTCCCACAAGCCGTTCAGCGTACCCGTCTTGCCCCAGTAGTACCTCATATACGAATTCTGGATGGTGGTCGTGATGCAGCCCCAATCGTCACCCGGGTCGCGATTGGCCATGGTGTCGCGAAACCCGGGCGACTCGGACCGCGTGGTTCCCGAGTGGTTGCACACGAGGAGGTAGTTGCCGTGGCAGTCGTTGCCAACGCCGTAGCATTGCTTGACCGCCGCGGTGAGGACATCTGGCGTTGGGGGTTGTGATTAGTCTTGTTGGTACTTCTTGAGTAAGAGAGGGGGGAACATACTGGTGCCGAATCGATGGTCAAAGTACTCTTTGCTGCGTCGAAGGGCGCTGAGACCGCCGCCTCCGTTGAACTTGTTGCAGACCCAGCTGTAGTACATCTCGCCTAAGGTTCCACGTCAATGTCTTTTTCAATGGACACATAGCATATCATGCTTCTTCCACGGAGAACACAAAGGGACACGTACCCTCCTGGCGGGGAAAGACGGGGTCGGTAGTGTTGGTATTGGGGGCGCTGGGGGCAGCGGGCATAGCGGTAGCGAGCGTGGCCACAAGGGAGACGACGAGCACCGAGAGCTTCTAGTAGGAGTTAGTAGGCTAGGCGATTGGTACTCGGGTTGCAGACTCGGGATGCATACCATTTTGGCTTCTTTGAAGGGTTGGAGGAACTGGATAGCTGGAATGAGTGAAGAGTGGTGATGAAGGTACAGAAATTAAGGATAGTCAGGAGAACCGTCTCTTATACACATTTCTATCCTCAACTGTCCAGCCAAACATCACCCTTCCTTCTCTGCAGCTATCGCAGCACAACGCCAATCTTACCTTGTCTGAGAGCTGCTCCACAAGGATTCAATGTTCAACAATCCCCTCGTCTGTTCCAACTCCGGTCGCATCCGTGATCTGTCTCACGTAGCAGCGGCTAGCGCGTAGTAGCCCTAGATAGGACTAACCAGACTCGGCGCCCTGAAGGGATTCGCAACAGATTTGATGCCGCACACATGGGTAGAGTTCCTGAGCAAGGAGCTTTGCCTGTTGAAACCCGCTGGAGCCCCTGTTGTTTTGTTCGGCCAAGCCCCGCCTAGGATTTACGAGCGGGAATTCGGGTCCCGCCCGCCTCCCGACGCAGCCGAAAACAGCCCAGGGCGTTGGTTATGTCCCAATCTTACCACCGAGGGACGAGATTGGGGGGGAATAACTGAACGCGCGCACTTCTGTGTTGACCCGTTACTAACATAGACCAACTGCCTGTCTATATGCACGGGCATAGGAGTTAAGATGGACGGGAGGGTTGTGTGGATCTCAATAGACTAATCTCTAAGGATCCCACGTTGAGGACTGTTGTAGTCCGACGACCAAGTAAGATTACCCGCCCGCCCCCGTAAGCTTATCCGCCCGCCCCCGTTGTTATGGCTGGTTCCGCCCGCCCGCTCAACCCGCAAAGGACCATTGCCCAGAATACTACCTAAAGACATCAAAGCACCACCCTGCCTTCCTAACTGTGACTAGACTCAAGAGACAAGCAGTCCCGTGCTATTTTTTGCTGGGATAATTACTTGTTTATGCAATGGAATAAATAATTAAGGGACAACTTTGCCAAGGTCTCGGGGGGCCCGCTCCAAAGTACAACATCAAGTAACAATAGGCAACCGCATGTGGACATATAATGCAAGACATGCAACGGCAAAGCTAAAAGAAGAGCGGAAATGGTGTACCGCCTGTAGGATTTGAACCTGCGCGAAAGCCCTGCCCGAAGTTCCCGTAACGATACTTTACTTCTGGGGATGGGGAGATGGTGTGTCGCATTCAACAGTGCTGTTGTCGAACGCTACCCCCACACTTGGGCGCTCCACCCCTGGCGGTTGGTGTAGTTGGGTCTCACTTGACAGCAGGCAGCATGTTGGACCACTCCGCCAATGCATTGCGTGAATCGTTGGATGGCAGGGGTACGAAGCACGACCGTTATCCCCGGAAGTATGGATATTACAGTGTGCTAAGTGGAACAGAGGAGGCACCAACGCAGGGCAAAGCGGACGGAATAACACGATTGATTGTAAATACGATCATGGATAGACGCACCTCGCCCGCTTGCCTTGGAACACTCATCTCAAGTCGGGTGCTACCCAAGACATATCAGCGCTTGAGAAGGAATAGCGAGGGACGAATGAGGCCAAACCCGACTCTTGTCAGCTCAGGGAGGGACTTGGTCTTGGCCACTCGGTGTCCCAATCGGGCCCACGAGCCCCCGGCATGAACTCCGAATCCCTCAGCTCAATTGGGGCGGGAATTTGGGTTTGCCCGTTAGACTCGGGGTCGGCATTTCTCCGCGCCGGCGAATGCAGAGAAGCCGGAACGCCGCACCAAGACCGAGTAGAAGCACCACAACAAGGATGACCCTGATGACAATCCGGATCAACTCCTCGGCAGACAGCTTCTGTGGAAGACCCAGGAGCGCCAAGGCTGTAGATGTCGCGTTGTAATGTTCCGGAAATAACATCTAGCGATCGCGAGAAGGGGGTATGATAGGTGTCTTCAATCCCGGAATCGAGACTTGACTCTCTCCATCGCACAATTCCCTGCGTCTTCAGTACCACGGCAAGATGGCACTCAAACCTACAACCCTCCTCTTCTTCGGCACTTTCATCAGCCCCTCTCTCACAGCCAACTTCGTGGAACCATATCCCATCTCCGACTGTACCAACAGCGGTGGTATCGGTTTTGGTTTCGTCACCTGCCCAACACGATTGCTGCTCCGGCGGAGCGATATGCTGCGCCGGAAGTTGCTGTCCCATCACCGCGTGGTGTGTCAGCACGGGACCTCCCGACGAGGGATGCTGTCCGCCCGGTGACCCAAACAGCTGCGGTGCTAAAGTACCAGCAAATGCAACTTACCCTTTGCCATGAAGAGGGAATTGGCTGATCATTATCTCGCCAGACGTTGCCGGTTTGCGGCGGTCCGCCGAAGCCGTCTAAGCAAGGCGTGACAGCCGATGACAGCTAGTATTGTCCTCCTGGGGATACATGTGGCATCCCCCGCAGATCGGGTCATTCGATTTTCAACACTTGTGTCCCTGGCGGGGTCAATGGTCCTTCTCCTACGCCTTCCCCTGGCTCGTCTGGCCGCGGTGGTTCCGGCGACGGGAGTGGTAGCGGTCCGTCGTCGACCCCACCGCCTGGCACAAGTGGCGGATTGTCACAGCCTGGAACTATGCTGGCTGCTGTGCTCTTGAGAGCAGGAAGTTTTATCATTTTCTCCGCCGTTCGCAATCACATACGGCTTGCGACCCGAAAAAGCAAAGTACATGCACGCCCTCTACTCAGACGCCGCGAACTAGCGGCCAAGCATCCTTGCTCCTCGGTCAAGTTTACACCCTGCTAGGCGACGAGGAGAGCGGCCTAAAGTATTCGAAGAGGGCTGTCAAGGAGTTTGAGATGGGCTGTGAATATGAACTCATCTCCGACGCAAAGCTAGCGCTCGCGCTCGCCATGGAATCGGGCGAGACGGGCGGCCAACTAGCCGTCAAACTTCTGGCGGAATCCATCACCCTCGACAAGCAGCGCAACTACTTGGAAGGGCAGATCGCAAAATACGACGTGCTAGTTAAGCTGGAAGGCCGTTTGGCGCAGCGTGGCGGTAGTTCCAAGGACTTCCACATGGCGCGACGGAAGCTTTGGATGATAAAGTGGGAAGAGCTCAGGTCTAGGGGGACTCGCGACGCCTCGATTCGCGGAGCTAGGCTCTGTGAGGCGACAAAGAAGTTCAAGGACGCTGAGAAACTCGCCAAGGAGGCGCTGGCAGAGTTCTCCTCTACGGATGATGCTAGGGAAGTTGCGCAATGCCAGAACGTCATCTTTCAGAGCTACTTCCGGAACCCGACACCGACGGCCGACGACTCCGCCATTCTCAACCAGGCTAGGTTAACTTTTGAAGCATACCGCAGTCTAGGCCTCGGAGATGTACCCGTGGAGGTCATCATGGAGATTTCTATGGCGTTCGAAGAAATCGGCCAGCGCCGTCCCGAGGACAAAACTCGGCTGCATTATGAGGCACTCGGCTCCTCGAAGAGCTCCAAGGCGCCCATGCTGGCGAGAGCATTGCGCTTCGCTCCAACTGGACCGGCTTCACGGCCGGATGGACGGCCACTCCTCCCTCAGCCATCTGTTGGCATCAAGAGACGGCGTCAGAGGGCTGGAAGACCTCGACTGGATCTTCAAGGGTGATGCAGCAAGGCGACTACCCGAAAATAAGAAAATTGTTCTGGTCGATTGGGTGTTTGTTGGGGAGGCAATCGTCATGATTACCCTCGACCCTAGTTTGAAACCACAGCTGTCGAGCTTGGACATCACAGTGTCCCAAATACGACAATGGAAACGCAGACACCTATCAATACTCGTTGGGACGACGGAGTCTCGGGACCGACCGCTACTGCTAGATCGAGACGGGTTGGGTGAGATCAGCGGATTGGTATCGGAGCTCGGTCGCCTCTCGTCCGAGGGAGATCTCCTCGTCCTGTGTCCGACATTGGTTCTACATGCTATTCCTCTCCATGCCCTTCCATACGACGGCCGCCGGAGACTGATAGCACGGAATCCAGTCGTTTATACAACCAGTCTGTCTTTGCTCCGGCAGTGCTGCAGGCGGGCTGATGCACGAAAGCGCGGGAACTCACTACGTGCTGCCGTCTTCGCCGTCTTCGAAGACAAGGCAAGTGAACGAGACAAAAAGGCACTTGAACGAGAGAAAGTCTACTCTTGTATGCGGATGCTGGCCCGCGACTTCAAAACGGAGCCGCTCCTCAGCCCTAATGCCACACGGCACAGCCTGGAATCCCTCGCGCGGGGGGTCGACATTCTGCACTACCACGGCCACATGGACGAGCACGTCAACGTGCTGCACCAGTCCCTGCGACTCAGCCGAGGCCACAAGGAGTCTGAAGACGACGACGACGACGACGACGACGCCTTCACCGTGCGCGACGCCTTCGCGCTGCGCGTCGACGCAGCTCTCGCCTGCATAGTAGCCTGCAGTTCGGGCGTGCAGGCCTTCACGCCGGGGGACGAGCCGCAAGGGCTGCTGGCAGCGCTGCAGGTCGCGGGCTGCGCGAGCGCTGTGGGCACTCTGTGGCCGGTGGATAGCCGCGATGGACGGGACTTTGCGGCCTACTTCTATCGGGCCCTGCACGAGCAGCACGGAGCTGGAGGGCCAGTGGACGTGGCGATCTGCTTCCAGAAGGCCGTGTTACGGCTCCTTAAGAGGCGCGGGGTTGACGACAATGGCGAGGACATGTGCGTCCCGTATCACTGGGCCGCATTTGTCTTGCACGGGGCTTGGTATCTGTAGTTCAAGTAGGTAGGCTGTTTGGCCAGCCCCAAATACTGAAGCACTTGTGTATTCCTTCTCCAGACTCAATTTTAGTGCGATTTGGGAGCCGGAACAGAGTCTCCAGAACCGCGCCCAGAGTTTGGATGGAAGAGTCCAACCCACAACTAGGACGAAATTCCTTGGGCTTCTGCTTCTGGGCTCATTTCTTAGTCTGCTATAGACGCCGTAGATGCCCCCCTTTGCGATTACCTAGCTATTATGAGTGACCCAAGTCTCTAATGCTGCGATCCAACAAAAACTTCATGCCAAATTGGCCGCTGTCGACGGGGAGGTGAAACCGGTCGGAAATGCTTCACATAATGTCGTCCCCAGCGACCTCAATGCGGGACATTTCTTTTTGTTTCGCAACACGCCACCTGAGTGTGGAATCGGGTTAGGTCAGGAAGAAAAGATTGCCGAGCGCATCTCTGTCGCCACTTCCGAAGCCCCGCATCGGCAGATCCCAGCGCGTTCAAATGAGGTGACATTGCCACGTTATAACACAGCAAAACCCGGCCATCATCTTGAGCACCCATTCTTCAAATTCTACTCCTACTCTGAACAAGGAAAGATGTGCTATCAACTCATCGAGCTTTATTCGTCATGTCGATGTCTCTATTACCAACACCAGATCGACAGGTGCGCATCATACGGAAAAGAGGGACATAAAATACACAGAAAGACAATCCTCGTGGGCTATAGCTGCGTTGAACACACGCAGAGAGTTGGATACATGGTCCAGTGATGCCGGCGACGGCCAAGCCTGAGATGACGACCGCAAACTTGCGTAAGCGGTATCTGTCGTTTTGTCCTGCACCGCTGGAGTATTGACTAGTTCAACAGATTTCCTCGGCGAAATTAGACCTGTCATAGTCCTAGCAAGAGTGCATATAATCTCCTCACCATAATTCACATTTCACCACAGCCCCAAGGGACGTTCAAAACCATGCAAACCATCGTGTGTGCTAATTCTCGTGTGGGATAAGGGTTCCCGAATCGCTGGTTGACCATTGGCCCGGGTGGCATCGAGAGGAATGAAATCACGGATGCAGCCGACCAGCTCTTGGATTGGGCCAAAGATGGAGCCTTTTTGATGAGGGAGAACTGGGCGAATCGGAACCCGTTTCTTCGTGCCGAGTCCACGATCGAATCGACGGCGGAGGCATACACGCTGTGTAACGGGAACGGATGCCCAAGGCAAACACGGTAGGCCTCACACAAACGGGCACAAAAAGGCGCTCGGAATTCTCCTTCTCTTGATTCTCTCTATCTCTATCAGTCTCTCAGGGCAAAGTGACAACACGAAATGACCTTCTCCGCCCGCCGCTCATCCTGGCGCTCCTCCAAGGACTTCCGCCACGACAATCGTCGCGGCATCACCGCTCCGTCCACTCCGGTACCACCTTTTGGTCCTCTTCTCCGGACCATAACCCCAGACGACCTTTTTTCCCCAGCCAAAAGCTTCCTCTCTTCGGCAACCATCACCGATGTCACGACCCTTGCCACCTTCAACTGGCTCAACAAGCCCAGCTCCGCGCCCACCATCCTGATCCCAGGTATGCATCATGCCCCTCCTACGTCCCGACCCTTCTGTCTTGAGGTTATTCCAAGGCAGCCACAATTGGACCGTCTCCCATTGACAGTTACCTCCTCGCAGGCAAACCACCCCTCTACACACCACCACCCACCGCCCCTCGCCTCCGCGAAGATTCGCCCATCCACCCCCGTGACAAAAATGCCTACCGCTATCCCTCCCACCCAACGGAACCAGCCGTTGTCGCCCTCCTCGATTCGAACCCAACGATCCCATCAACCCTCGACATCCTGGCATGCGGCAATACGATGGGCAACCTCCTCCGCTTTGTCAGGGGGCAGGAAAAACCATTTCGCATGCTCGTAGACAAAATTGGCAACACAGCGTTCTTGGTGCGGAGGGAGAACTCACCGAGAGAAATGATTTCTGACGTGAGGGGGTATGGACATACCTTTCCCGAGGCGTACGTGACGTGGGAGGTGGAGGGTGTTTCGCATCAGCGGATCGTGGGGTACGAGTTTGGAGGGTTGAGAGTTGGTGTCCGGTTTGAGGGAGATGGGTGTCTTCCGAATGGGAGCGGTGACAAGGGAAAGGAAGCGGGCGATGGGAAGAAGATGAATGGTGTTGATGGGAAAATGAAGGAAAAGAAGAACGATGAGCTTGGAGATCTCGTTGGAGCGATGAAGAGTTTGGGTGTTGATGATACTGCAGGTGGCTTGAAGGTCGAGAGGGGAGGCGAAATGGTTGAGCAGGAGAGGGTTTTCGATCTCAAGACGCGGAGCATCAAGACCAAGGACAAGGACCATGCGGGCGAGGCAATGCCAAGACTGTGGGTCGCCCAGATTCCATGGTTTGTGCTGGCTTTCCATCGGCAGGGTGTCTTTGAGAAGGGGAATATCCTAACCCAGGACATGAGAGACGGATTGAAGACGTGGGAGGAGGACAACAGGGAGGTGCTTGCTCGGTTTGCAGCTTTGTTGGGCAAGATTGCTGAGTTGGTGTCGGAAGACGGCAGAGTTGAGCTGCGTTGCTTTGAGGTGGGAAAGCTCGAGGTGAGGAAGTGGCTTGATGATGCTGGCGATGTTTTGTCATCTGATGTAAGGACTCGCTGGGTGGATGGACGTCGTGAGAGCCGGGAGGATGACCTGGATGACTTGAACTTGCAAGGATCCGACCTTGACGAGACGCATACAGACTGGGAAGACGCACAGGGCAATGACTTTACTGCTTGCTCTGCCGACCAGTGCGGGTATTGCGGGCGGTGTGACTATTAGGATGATGGGCACTTCAATTTTGGATTTGCCCTTGGACGCGGTGGATTGCAAATGGCACAGCAAAGTTCATGTTCTTGTTTACTCAGCACCTAGATTCACCGAGTTGATGCGGCATGATGACCTATCTGGTACCAGGCATAAGCCCCCGCCCTGAAACCTCTGATGCCGCACCAAGCGCTCTCCGCCCCTAGGTGAACTAAGAGCACCGGTACGAGCTCGTGATGTCATTAAAGTTCCACTCGTTGAGGTTGAAGAGACCGGGGTTGACAATGCCACCGACGCTGCGGCCCTGGCAGTCGAAGTGTCTGTACGTTATCTCCAGGTCAGCAGGCCAACTTTATTGCTGCAGGCGTGGGCATCCGCCGGGCCAACTTACTCGTAGATGGTGCATGTAGTTCCCCTGTCGGGGCCGAGCGATGAGATGACGTCGTTCCAGCCGTTGAAGAGATTGTCTAGGGATTGAAATTGTGTGAGCCGCAAAACCCGAGGCCAGATACTAAAAGGGGCTAATGGGGCTACTCACAGCAGCGGCCGGTCTCGGTCTCGAGATTCTCGCAGCGACCGTTAAAGTTCAGGCTGTCGCACACGAACAAGTGGGTAATGGCCCGAGCCACATTGCTAAACGACTTCGTGTCAGTGTCGACGTCTCTATGATCAGCATCTCTCGGGGGTTGAAGTACGAGCGAGCGGCGATCTCGGGCTGCTCCGAGGTCGGAAGGGCAACGGAGAGCTGGGAAAGGGCCGCGAGGGCCAGCGAGGCCATAGAGACACGCATCATGACTGGATTTTGTTGGGTTTGAAACAGGGAATGAATGAATGAATGACTGAAGGAGTAGGTTTCCGCTGAGAAGCCCTTGATGATCGTCTGCCGGTGAAGATGCTGAACGAGGGAGCAAATCGTGAGGTGAGGTCTTGGTTATATACTGTTTGCTCTGAAGGAAGCCTGAGAACTTTTGTTAGGAACCTACCAAGTAAAACGGATCCACTCTTTGGCGGACAACTACCGGGTTAGGTCGGCGAGCTCCCTCCCGCCCCTTTCTGCCTATGATGTTGGGCGAGCGAGTGGTCGTCAACGATCTCACATAAGCACGGCCGTGCCAGGACCGAGATTGCATTGCCCAGACCTCCCCAATTGCCCCTCGACAACTTCTTTCTCAGCAGCCCGAGCCGCGGAGAGTGGTCGAAAATTTGTCTCTCGTGATGCATCAGCGTTGCATTTTGACCTGGTAAGTGGTAATGGTGGTAGATTGCGGTTGCGCTGTCAGGCCAATCAATTCGGTGCCGAAAGAATCGTTTGTCGGTAGCTGAGTAAGGACGTGCACACTGACAAAGCAGCGGAAGCCCAAATTTAGAAGACAATACCGCGTTGAAGCCTTCCAGCTTAGGCAGGTTTCATTCAAGTGTTGCACTTGATGGCGGTTGACTCCTGGGAGATATTCGTCGCCATTGCAAGCGGACAAACGGTCCCAACTGTACTCAAGGGGTCTGCCATGGATTCTTGACGGGAGCTCGTAGACAAGACGCAGAGAAAACAGGCGATTTCACATTGGAACCAGATGTCGCAAAATGCCGCAAAGCTCATTCCAATCCCGCTGTTTTCGTGTTCAGCTCAGACCTTGGCTTCTCACCAACAGCTGATTATGAAGATGTTGGTGCGCGCTCCACACAACAACATCGACCCCCTCCCCGGCCCACTGCCAGAAGCACGGCATCCTGCCCGCACCAATGCGTACCAGCCACGCAAGGACATACACTGGCGAACCTTTTACATCTATTGTAACTTTGGTTTTATCGACTGTGCTACTGCAAACCAGTTAGCCGAAGGAAAATCTGACTGGTAGTTTCCTATGAGCCGTTCTAGCTCGGCTTGTCTTGCCGCATCGCTCGTGACGGACCATGCTGTGATCAGATACAGTGGCGTTCCGCTTGAGCCCAGCGGCCGGTAGCGCTCGGCTTGTTGTGCAAGGCGAAGAATTTCGTCAACGTGGGTATTTGCCTGGCTCGCCAGAGAGTATTGCTCATCTGCCTCTTGGAGGATGGAACTGAGCATGATGGCCAGGGTCAACAATACGCCATAGGATGCTTGCGTTCTAACGTGGAGTCGGGTCTCACGGACTACTGGCAAAGGCGATGACTTGGCCACGGTGGAAGTGCCATTGCCCGATAGTGAGGGCGGTTGCGGCCATGGAGTTTGTGATAAGGCTTCTTTCAGGGTGATGCAGTCGTTTTCCGTTTGCTTGTAAGAGGATTGAATCTGGGACAGGTATTCGTTGGTGCCAGAACCAGTGCTAGTCCCCCGGATGAGCTGGGCCGTTCTTGCCAATGCGCGTAGCTCAAGGGATGGAACGTTGAGAGCGGCCTGGACAGTCTCCTGTGGGCCGGATGGCCGGGGGAAGTCGAGAACCCGGGGGTCTAGCTCGAGATTGGGGTTGACAAAACTTTCCATGGTCTGCGTCAAGAGAGGGACGGCATGTCAGCAGAGTCCTGGATTTTCTTCGAGTGGCACAAGGAATCTAAACTTGGCACGTACCACAATCATGCCAAGGGTGGCGACCATACCCGTTTCAAACGCGGCAGTCGTGCTAAGGTTGTCGCTCTGCATGGCAGCATTCAGGAGATGGGCGATTGCCCCGCCGTGACTTGGAAGAAAATCGCCACGGCGGCCAATCCAACCCTGACACACCATGACCAAGTAAACGGCACACAGGGTCTCCGATGTGTGTGCCGACATGGGATCATTGAGGCAGTCACGCAGACACCTCAGCGCATCGTTATAGCTCCGCAGCACCTCGGCTCGGTCCGAGCCCGTCTGCCGGCTCAAGAGGAACGAAAAAGCCACGGTCAGGGTTTGCACCGCGGCGTCAAGTGCCAGGTTCCTGCCGAGTCGGGAGGGAATTTCCTCGAGAAAGTAACCATAGACGGTAAGATCAAAACGGGCATCGGTCACGCCCATGGCGAACACCAAACGGCCTGTGAGAGCACTGAGTTCGTTGCTAGGGGGTGTCGAGGGACGAGGACGGGCCGTGGAGTGTCGTTGGGATGACAGCGAACGGATGGCCTTAGTCTGGTCGAGAAATTTGTATCGCTGTTGGCCGTTGCCCACGCACGGGATGTCGAGCCGGGCGCATCGCGAGCATGCAGGAACAAGCTGGTCGCACTAAATGAGAACAATTTCGTATCAGCATGCAATTGCAGGAGGTGCCCAAGGTGGAAAATCCATCCGCTTGCCTTCTTTTTTTGTTTGCGGCAAGCCTCGCAGCCACGACCCGACGGTACTCCCGGCATGGTAAATTTATCCTATTGAGTTTAAGATGGAAGAGCGCTGCGTCTTGCCCTGCCGGGAAGGGGGTTTGTAACAACAACATACTTTTGCTGACCGATCGCCATGATATGCCACGTCCACCCCAGCCATGTGGTTTGGTTGCGCCTCCCGCGCAACCCGAACTCGAGCGGCACATCGAGCCAAATTGGGGTTAGCGCCTCCTGCAATGACGTGACCATGGAGTGCAAAAAGAGTGCAGATCTGCCCGTCGGATCTCTTGCTCTGAAAAGTCGGGTCCGATTGGCCACTCCCCAGAAACACAACCACTGCAAGCGAGGCCCTGTGGTTGGTGAGTCGCTCGGAGCGCTGCATCGAGCCAGAATGGGTTAGAAAGTTTTCTGGGCGCTTACTTTGTTCTTCAACCACAGCCCGGTTGAGGCGACATGATGTCTTGATCTACACGACCAAGACCTCTGGAAGTCGGAACCTGGATGGACGCGACTGTCTGCTGCGCCTTATTCCATCAAAAAGCACTGCGTTGGACCTCCATCATGAAAACACTACATAAAGCGAAGCAATGCCCTCTGGGCAACAGAAACAGCATCTGCGGAACACCCATCGACGTCAATACCGGCTCAAAGTCTACCTTTTCCATCTTTTAGCCTCCTGGCACAGCTTACCAGCATGCGTCACCCTTTTCGACACTCGATCGCCCTCATGGCCGGGTGCCTGGCCCCATTGGCGTTCGCAGACTACCTGGGTCCACACTACGCGCCGCCCAGAGACCTCAGCAGCAACAACAGCGTGGTCAAGACGGCCTGGGACGACGTTACACACACTCTCAACTTGCTTCTCCGGCCCAAGGACACGACAAACCACACCAACGGCCCACTCAAGCTCCCCGTCCCTATCAACGCAACAGACGCCCAAAATGTCACATTTTCCCTCGGCCTGTTCTCTCTTCGCGACCCAGCTGCCACCACGTTACAGTTCCACTACACGTCCCCAGGCATCGCCACCGCCCCCAATGGCACACAAAAGGTCAACGGTGACAGTATCTACCGCATCGCCAGTGTCACCAAGGCCTTTACCGTCTTAGCCGGTCTGCTCGAGCTAGACAGCGACGACTGGGACCGCCCACTCAATCAGATCCTCCCCTCGCTAGGCCTCAACAACGACATGGACTCAAGCGTGCTGTCCACCCCCTGGGACCAAATCACCATGCGCGCCCTAGCTGCACAAATCGGCGGCGTGCCACGCGACGGATTCCCCAGCCTCGGCGAACTCGCCCTCACCGCCATGCTCGACAACACCACCAGCACCAGCGCCCTCCTCGCCGCCTCCGGGCTCCCACCTCCCGACTCCTCCGACCCGCTCCAGGCCCCGCCCTGCCTCGCCCTCCTTCTCGCCGGCGAAACCTGCACCCCAACAGAATACGCCCTCGGCGTGGCCCCCCGCCCCCCAGCCTTCCATCCCTGGACAACCCCTGGCTACTCCAACAACGGCTTCGCCCTTCTCGGCCTGGCCATCGCCAACGCCACGAACAAATCCATCTCCACCATCTACAGCTCCCGCATCTTCCAGCCCCTCCGTCTTGATTCCACCACCTCCGAGGCACCGCCACCTGCAGAATGGTCCAACGCCGTCATCGTCGGCGATCCCGCCCTCAGCGGTTTCGTCGTTCCCAACGGCGTCTTCGTCTCCACGGGCGGTCTCTTCTCTTCCCTCGGCGATCTCTCCCGCTTCGGCATCGGTATTCTCAACTCTACGCTTCTTCCCCGTGCCGAAACGCGTCGCTGGCTAAAACCAGCATCTCATACTGCAAAGCTGACGCATTCCGTTGGTGCGCCGTGGGAGATTGCCCGATATGTGGATGAGACGACGGGCGTGGTGACGGATCTATACACCAAGAATGGGGACTCGGGATATTATACGGCGTACTTCGTCCTGATACCGGATTATGATGTTGGGTTTGCGTTGCTTTCGGCGAGCGAGTCGACCGAGAGAATAGTGGTGGCGTCGGCCGTGGCGGATCTGGTTGTCGAGAGCTTGCTGCCGGCGCTGAAGGGGCAGGCGGAGAAGGAAGCTGAGAGGGCGTATGGCGGGCGCTATGTTGCGCAGGGGGTAAACTCGTCGATTACATTGGGGGTTGCTCTTGATCATGCCCCTGCTGCCCCTGGGATTGTTATCAAGGAGTGGGTTAGTAACGGGACGGATGTTCTTACTTGGTTGCCCCGAGTTTTTGGAAAGGGGCCGTTTAGATTGGTGCCCTCGGTTACGGATAAGGAGACGGGGACCAAGGGTCAAGTGGCGTTTCGGCTTGTCAGCGGTGCGGATGCTCCTGTACCTTTGAGTGTAGAGGAGTCGGGCCGTGGACTGCTTTCTGCCATACCGGACTGGGTGATCGCTGATGTCAGCACGTACTTCGGGATCGGACTATCGCTGTTTGTCTTTGACCTGGACGGCGCGGGCAAGGCAACGGCTGTGAGCCCGGCGGCTTGGAGGGTCAAATTGAACCGGGAGGAATGATGTCCAATCGGCTCTCATCAATAGGGCTGAGCACTTGGCACCGTTAGCGTCTTTATGTGATCAAAGAATAGACTTGTGAGTGACCTCCGCTAGACCTGAAGTGTGAAAGTTTTGTAAACTGCTGTCATAAATAGTCAACGGTGTAACGCAGTCTTCAAGCTCCAACGTGAAAGAACTCCGCGGGACGGCGTCGGTGCAGTGAGGAAGGAAATCGTCAAGTGGTCGCTTGACTTCTGGATGCTGAGTTTTGTCAGCACGTCGCTGGGGGATGATGCTATGATACGCCGGTCGACCTCGGCTAGCTCTTCTAGCACGGCCTGGAAGTCTTGGTCCACTTTCCGCCGTTGGGGCCAGCAGACGTAGCATTTTGCTGCAGCGGCGTCGAGGAACGTTACGGCAGATGGGTGACGTGGATATTCTTCCAGGTGCCGTAAAGCCTTGGTACGTGAGACTGGCTGATTTCCAGTAACCCTCCGGCCGGGGAGGATACTGTTCTTATTCATTCTAATCCCATGAGCTTTAAAACAAGCTTGAATGAAGTTGGTTTGATTCGGAAGCGTGCACGCAAAAAGATGTTAGGAAATTGTTAGTGACCTTATCAATCTCTTATTGCACTCCGCCTTACGCGCTACCAAATATTGTTAGAGTGGCCAACTCGCTTGTCTGGCCAACCCGCTTATTACGTACGTTATTGTATACGTCAAATGTCGACGAAAAGATCATACGATCTAGGTCCTGGCAGCTTGTCGGTTATATCTAGCAAGTTGACCATGCGGAAGCGACATCGCGGACTACCTCGATCTTGCGATAACCTAGGCGAAACCGATACCACAAGAGAAAACGTGCGGATTTGGTTTCTTCCAGGAGCTGGCCCGGTACGAAAAGGGTTTCAGGCACTGATACGGCAATCACACAATGATCAAGGCACGTGGAATTCAATACCAAGATTGTTATTCCACAACATACTCCCCGAAACGTCCCATGTCTTCCATGTCGTCTGGAATGGTCAACTAGAAGAATTCCCGAAAATGCTGAGGTCAGGCAAAGCCTCCCTGTGGGATCAAGACGAGCACGGTAGATCTCTGTTATTTGTAAGTTGGTTCCACATATCCTAGCGCCGGACAAGATGTTGTTGATAGAGTAAAGTACGCAAATAGACAACCAGAAGTGTGCCGGTTTCTTCTTCAAAATGGCGCAGATGTAGACCATGTTGCTCCAGTCTATGATGGTGAATGGCTATCAACCGCATTACGTCAAGGAATGAATGACTATGAGGCTGGCGAAGAAGAGCTACAAAGTGCACTCGAGTGTCGCAAGCTGCTCCTTCAGGCTGGTTGTGATCCCTCATGGGTGCAGGATCAATCTGCGGATTATAGCAGTCCCCTTGCGGCTGCGTTTTTGCACGGAATCCCGGTACGGTCACTAGTAACTTGAAGCTAAGGTATATGATTTCTCTGACAAGTTATTTTAGGAAGCCATGAGACTCATGTTCGATCATTCCGGCGGCCTACTCAATTCAGAGGTTATTGTGGATGCTTTTTTCAATGACACTCCGCTGCTTAGTTACTGCCGCGGTTCTGCTAACAACATTAGACACACCATAGAAGGCTTCTCGTTCCTGCTTCGCCGGGGCACGAACATTCGTGCCTGTGACCGCTGGGGTAATACATGCCTGCATCTCTGCTTGGATAATATTGAATTCGATAGCGGTATTAGTTCCAGCAGGGCTACGAGTGTTACAGCGTACCTAGAACAGGTTCGGAAGTCGCTAACATACCTCATTCAGAACGATGCCGACATCTATGCCGTTGATGACGCTGGCTATAGCGTTTTGGATGTGGCGTATAAGGACAGCGTGAGAGGGCATCTTTGGGACATCACGCTCGCAGATTGTGGGTTCGATATTGCCGCTTTCTGTACGGAAGAGTTTTGTTGGCATCCGCATTCTTTTAAATACAGGTGGGGGAACACCCTGGGCGAGGGGTTTACCAAAGAAGTATTCGTATCCCTCTGGAAAGGACAGGAGCATCTCTGTCCTTATTACGAACAGGCAATCTGCCACGGATTTATCAATGAGGACGAAGAAGAGGATGATGACGATAATGACGATGATGAGGATGACGAGGATTATGAGAGCGACAAGGAGAGTTCCGATGGAGGATGTATGCTTTGATAGAGCTCAGTGGCAGCGACTAGGCGGATACCCTCAAGGCCACTCCCGTAGCAATGGAGGAAGACGATGGGTTGGACTCCAAGCGTCCTCGGCCACCACACCACCCGTCACTTCCTGAGGGCAGTCGCGATGCGTCGCCTCGCTGCTGTTGAACTTTACACTGGCACTCCACCTGCAGGCAGACGACCACCAGCGGCAGTTCTATCCCGGGGATTGATGTCATCATCCGGGAATCCGCCAGGAATTGGACACTTTCATGTAGAAGAACCGTTTGCTTCCGGATGCTTGCCGGTCGCGATGTCTCGTCTCGGTTGGACCCGAACATGAGCGAGAGGCTTATGAACACGGAGCCCGCCCACAGCTTGGTCGGGCTGCTCCGAAAACCCTGAGCACTTCGTAGGTTGAGCTTGGGGGGCAGGATGGGGTTCGGTTGAGGCGTCAGTCTTGGCTTTCACTGGGCTGACAGACAGAGCTTCATTTCGTGGAGTGGGGAGCCCTTCTCCATCGAAGCACTTGACAAGTACCTGTGCCGCAGAAGCACGTTCCGTCTGGGGCAACCCTTACCGTTTCTTGAATAATTTCCACGGTTGGGGTCGCCGCCTGGCACTTCAGGGCATATCTCCACGGACTTCAGCCTCTCAATAAACACCAAAACCGTCAACTGGACAAAGAAAAAGATGCTGAATAGGGATTAGCGTCGGGCTGTTCAGCGGTTGAAGTTGGAACTGTGCTCACTCGGTAATAGAAGGGCTCTGAATGGGAAAATAAAGAGTCCTCCCGATTAACATTCTTCCAGAGAATGCAGAGTATCCGGAGTAACCCGTCATGGTTGTTTTGTGCAAAATTCGGGCTCCATGTCCAAACCAACCTCAAGTTGCTCGCACGCCCACGGCCAGTGAGATGCATTCCACTCTGTCGCAACCAACCTTAGGTAAGCGTGTGCGTTCTGGCCTAAGACTCTGATTGCGGCCCAACTAGGCCGATAAATGGCACCAACTCACGCAAAGCCCCGTTCAATCCCAACGCGATATGTTTCCATACATCTGCAACCGGAAACCCTCTCGAGATGTTATCCAAGCAGTTCATTCAAACTGGGCAAATTTCTGCCCAGCTGCAGAATCGAGACTTTGACACCCTATTTCTCACCCTTTCCAGGCTAAGTCTTGGGGATAAGTCGAGTCAAGATGACACCAACATCAATGAAACCGGCATGGAAACGATAAAACCGCCTCAGCCCGATGAAAATGTTATCTTTCGCAACTCTTCTTACTTCGAAAACAACACCAGCCAAACTTCTCTGCCGCGGCCCGCCGTCATCCGCGACCATGCAACATTCCTATCCTCGAATCTCCAAGCAAACACAGAGGGTATAACCCATGTGCCGATCCGATCCCAGCGTCTCCTGGTGAAGTACGGCACAAAAGTTTCCATCGCTGAGGCTACCTGCCTCGTGCGGCTTCGCCACCTTCTTGGCACCCGAGTGCCTCTTCCTGAGGTTTTTGGCTGGTGTCGTGATGGCAATGAGACCTTCATCTACATGGAGCTCCCTGATGGAATGAATCTGTCCGAGGCTTGGGCATTTCTTACAGACGGCCAGAAGATGGACATCAGCAACCAGATAAGGGACATGGTGGCTGCGTGGCGAGATTTGGAGCAGGACGACGCCCAAGACATGGGCCGGGGCTGGGTTGGTAAGCGGCTTGAGAGGAGAAACCCTCGGTATTTTGGTAACCAATACAAAATGCTAACATAATGCAGGAAATCCGTCCCATGGTCCTCTCCAAGACGCCATATTCACCGAGCTGCCCTGCCAAGCAGGCGGGCCCTTCCCAACCGTCGCAGACTTTCACGCCTGGTTCATATCCACCGCCATGCAGGCTTCCGCGCCCAGACAGGGTCGCAGCACCGTCGCCTTTCCCTTCAACTTCCAGCCCAATCCTTTATTGCACGACAACATTCCAGTTTCGTTTACACACGGGAGCTTGCACCCCGGAAACATCATCATATCCACCGGAACGACCAACCCGCGAGTTGTGGCTGTGCTAGATTGGAGTCAGGCAGGTTGGTATCCAGGATACTGGGAGGTCTGCAAGGCCCGGAAAGCAGTTAGGTTGAATGGAAGTGCGCTGTTGAGGGGCTGGGAAAGTGCGCATCTCCCGTGGATTCTAAATCTCGGCAGAGGCGGCATGCAGGATGAGGAGGGCACGTACCATTGCTGGGATTTTCTTGTTGAACTTTTGGGACGGGCGAACTGACCTTTTGCGTCTTTAACGACGGCTGCGCGCGACACAGCCTTACCAATGGAGTTCTCACACTTCTTCATCTTGCAGCTTGCGGTCGTTAAATAGACACAAATTTCAATCACTTTACAAGATCTTATCTTGTATTACACGGTAGTGAAGTATTCAAGCAGCGTCTTTATTGCTGAATGCCAATAGCCCCCAAGACCGTGTTCAGTTTCAAGTGAAAGTTATTGTTCGTTATGAGCAGCAGCACTTTAGTTGATGGTTTTTGAGCCTTTTTCTTTTATTTGTATAGTGAGCGTAGCAAGGGTGAAGCCTTGGAATGTAATACTTCTCCAGGGTTTTCAATTTTTTTCTCCTCCGCGGAGTGTGGGTTGTGCTACTCTCTCAGTCAATCAGCGGCGTCTACCCACAAACCGAAAAGCTTGCCAGGCCGAGCAACAAAGATCCCCAGAGACTCATGCAGTGGGGCCTCGAGAAGATGTAGGTAGTAAAGCATTTCTTTCACGAACGTACGTCTAACACAACAGGATTGTCTTTATACACGATTTAAGCAAACCTTTCGACTCCAACTCGCTCAGCAGCTCCCCCTGCATTATTCCTTGAACGTAACAGTCTCCAAGCAACATATACGCATCCCCTGTGGGTCGGAGGGCATACGGTATTGATGACCCAGCAAAGATTGCAACGACATCAGTATCCCTCATGATGTGTGGCCCCATGCCAATATAGCCGCCCTCGAGAATAAAAAAGCTCCGGGATATCCCGGAATCCGTCCAACACCTCCTGAACTTTGAATGGTTAGAGTTGGGATAGAAGCATGCCAGCTCGCCAGCAACCGCCTCTGCCGTGTGTTCACCATAGCGAGGCGCAATCAAGTTCATGATTTCCGGTTTTATCGTTGCCAAATCTTGATCAAACTGGTTGGGATCGGCATCACGGTAGCGAATTCGTGATTCCCAGGTTTCTGGGCTGTGGCAGCTCTCCAGTGATGGCTCTTGTCCCTGGTGATACATCAGTGCTGCCATCCCCGCTGGCATAATCCGGGTAGACACAAATTCCCTCGCATCTTCCACGCCTTCGATGACCCGGCATAGCAGACGATCGGCCCACCAAGCCGCGAAGTCCAGATATATATCTCTTTCGGCCCAGGCCTTGCCGTTCCACAGCCCTGCGTCCGCCGTCCCACATACAAGTGCCCATATGAAGTTGTGAATCAATCGCTTGTTCCGCGCCTTTGCTGCCGTGTCTCCAGTTAGGGTGACCCATGCCCCCCAAATGTGCTGAACACAGTGCGATACAGAGATGCCCTCGTCCCTTGACTGGGAAGCGAGAACATCCGCATTCCGGGCGACAGATCCAACATGAAGAACAATACCATTTAGCTCCAAAGTAGAACCGGTTTCGGTGAGTCGAGGGGGGACAAAACGCAACGGTGCCGACGCCGCGAAGCTGCCGTTCATGGTGATTTGAGTCGGGTTGGACCTGTTCCATCGCGGAACCCATGTTGGCCACTCTGATGGGCGCAGCTCGTTCTCTTCCCAGTAATGCACGTCCCCCAAGATGTCAAAGCCTCTTCTCAGCTTGCAGACCGCCAGGGTCACATCCTGGAAGACTCTTGATGCGGAGAGCGAGTAATCCGGAAGAACACTTGGTCCGTCGCCAACCAGACCAAGCACCGAGTAGATTCGATCCACCTCAACCGTGCAGCTTCGGGATTTGACTTTCAGGATGCACTCTTCGAAAGTGGGTGTCTCATCAGGCAGTATGACTTGGTAGTTGAAGAGTCTGAAGATTCCCTTTTGGTCCAGGAGCACGCCGCGATAATTGTACAGTGACGGGTTTTTTCCTGCCCAGGTGGCGAACTGACTCAAAGGTTCCCATGCGATCTCGGTTCGACCCCACTTGAAGGTGAGTCGGCGAGCCAGAATGACTTCCTGCAAGATCCACACTCTTGTGAAATACGGGAGGGCAACCAGGGCGTTGATCGATCTCCACTCGGGGGCGCCAACCTCTGGTAGCCCGTGCCGCGCGAGAAATCCATGCCGAGCGGGAGCGAAACGATTTTCCACGTCTCGAAAATGGCCTTGGGCCACCTCGTCAAGAAACCGTTTCGCGATCGGCGCGTACTCCTCAGGATCCTCGCCAAGCCATGCGATGACTTGGTCGGCGTTTCGAAATATGTCCCCCATAAGGAGAACTTGTTTTGATTTCTCTGTGTTGTCTTTTTGGTTGATGCAGATCTGATCAATCCATAGCGTTCTGGGCTGGTGCAAGGGCCTCAGCCGCTTGATGGCGTTGGCCAGACTTGCGGTGATCTCCAGAGCCCGGCCATCGCAGTTGATGATCTCGCCCCGCTGTGGCGGACCACCCCAGACGTAACTCAAGGCGTCGTAGTCGACTTTCCGCCCGTTGAGCCTGTCCTGGATGGACTGGAATATAGACCGGGACGGTCCGGCGGAGGCTGTTTGAACCCGCTGCACACTAAATTGGCAGCGTATTGGTTCCGTCTGAGGCCCTCCCATGATGGTGACAAGACGCGTCGACTGCGGAGGCAGCGGCCTGTAATTATACTGCATGCTGCCAGTGTTTGCGATTTCTCATTGGATTGAGTCAAAGATAGATAGCCGAAGTTAGACAATTCATGTGCGTGCAAGTGATCCACCCAACCTGTGGTGACTTTCATTAAATAACCCCTGGGGACACACGTACAACGCTGATCTCAACAACGCTGTCGTATGATCCAACCTGCACAAACCGATGACTCTCCCCATTTTGAAGTCTGGTGACCACAACTTGGCTTAAGTAAGCTATGAAATGAAATGCATGCGGACAAATAGGGCATCCCAGTGGCTGATGCGGTATACGGAATAGCGTGCAGTGGACAACCAGTCATGTACCTCCACGATGGTGCAGTGGCAAGTGGGTGGGGTGATATAAGTAGAGAGACGCAAAACCATGATGACGCGCGATAAGACTGACACGCCCCATAATCTAGAAGTGCCTCACCACGGGCCCTAATTGCCATAAGTCCCTAGGTAGCTAGTAGGGATCTAAAAACTGAAGGGTTGTCGAAAGATAAAACCGAAACTGCTTGGCCTGCTTGCATCTTGATTCGGCCCAGCATACCACCAGCTTGAAATTGTGCTCGGTGACTCGCTCAACCCCATATAGATCCCAATGCATCATGGCCACGGCCCTCGCCCGCTGCAGCGTCCAACCTTCATTCCATGTAATGTCTCCGGCGCTGGCGTGAGAACCAGCCTTGTCGTAGACCGACAAGGGGATACCGAAGCCGCCCCAGTGAGGCTGGGCTTGATAAACGCCGGGGCGCCGGTCTGTCTGTAAGCGTCGACAACAGCCTCTCCAGGTTTGTTTCTCTTAGCGGGTGTCGACGGGGCTTGAAGGTCGGTCTTCCAGGTACCGACCTCAGTCATTGAGCTCATGTCGACTCCGCGTCGGGAGCGGAGCGCCCCAGACTGAGTGATCGGGCGGTTGGTACCCCAGCCCTTCTCAAAGACAAGAGCCCCAAGGCCCGCGCGGTCGGATTCCAATGTCGCAAGTGGCGGCTGGAACACCCAGCACCTCGTTTAGCTTGATGATCAAGTCGTCGCACATCAACTCTTGATCGGCTGTGAGATCTCCTGCTTTTGCAATCAGTCTGGCAGTCGCCAGCCCCGAATGTTGCTGTGACGACGGAATGTTAACCGCCATGGCTGTGGCTGATTGATGGTTTGCTTTCCGGGTTAGTACTAGTAGAGAAGAAATACGTTGGTCGACCTATGGAACGGGGTCGACGGAAGTGCCAAGCAGTGGGAGCAGGAAGCTCTCTCCCGGCCCAACAACGAGTATTGGCGCACTTGTTCAAATTTCCACGAACACTAGTGGGATCTTCGCAATGACGGTTGCAGTTTCTTATCTGTCGATGAACCAGAGAGCATTCTAGACCAAGACTGCGTTGAGTGGTGCACCCGTGAACTCCGAGACAAGGCCGAGCACTTTAAATGCACCAGCATCATTCCGACCCTCGACGCAACCTTTGGTGTTTCCAAGTCTGATATCATGGTCGGTGACAAGGTAAAGCTCTCCCAGCGGTAGTCGACTGCTTTGTTTGCAGGTGCTGTCGCCCCCCAGGGTTTGCACAAGGAGACATGAGAGGACTTACAACCCGAGAAAAGGAGCTCGGTGCAATCTGCATCGGATAGTGGACGTGCCGACTTGACGCCGTAGAGCATGACCGGTGCGAAAAAGCACAGTGAGCTTAGGGCTAATTTGACGAGAGCCGAGTGTCGCCGGGACATGGCTCCGGCGCTTTGCGGGGGCTCCTGGTACTCTCCATGGAGCGGAATCACTTAGCGGGGATTCAGCGTTTCGGGATCACAGTCGGATCGGCTTCACTCCGCACCAAAGTTCGATACCTAACTTGTGGTTTCTGGCACGGAAATACTTTGGGGTCGGCAGGCGATCGGCGTCGAGCATGCGCGCCAGCGGCGTAGGGCATCCCTCAGGCTGATTTCATGCTAATCCTCCATGTTCCCGTATTCTCACGTTCGAGTACCACTCTCAGTATTCCATTGATCTCCCCCCTCTCAATTGTTCATCCTGGTAGTCTCGCCCCTCTTCGGCCTATCGGCGAACACAATTTTACGACCAACCAACATGTCCCTCCATACCGCTCCTTCAAAGTGGCCTAGCCAGTTGCCCACTGTCTTCGACGCCACGGCATCCTCCCTCGTTCGGGATGCTAAGCTCCTCGTCGACCAGACCAAGGCTATCTGGGATAGGATCGTCGCCGATGTTCAGCACCCTGAAAAGGCAACGTCCGCCAACATCATGCTACCCATAGCCAGGACGAAAATGCCAAGCAGTCCAAGGCCCGCGTCCTACGCTTTTACGCATCAACCTCCCCTTCAAAGGAGCTGCGCGATGCAAGCAACGTCGCCACCACGATCCTGAACGATGCCGACGCGGAGCTGTACTCCCGCGCCGATATCTTCATCCTCGTCGACGCCGTGCTGAAAAAGATTGAAGACACCTCCGGCGACGCCTCCCACGATCAGCTTAGCGAGCAATCCAAGTACTACATCCGAAAGCTCCATCGCAAGATGTTGATGAATGGGTGCGGCATCGCCAACCCAGTGGCCAAGAAGGCCTTCGAGCAGGTCAACAAGCGGATCAAGGAGCTGGTCCGCCAATGCACGTCGAATCTTCACGAAGACTCATCCGGCTTGTGGCTTTCTCTCCAAGAACTAGACGGCGTCCCCCCCGCACAAATCGCCGCCCTGGAGAAACAAACCGCGACAGCAGCTAGCCCCGGACTGGAAAAAGAACAAGGGAAACTCTGGATCAAAACAAAGCTCCCCCACCCGAACAAGGTCCTCTCCCACGCCAAGTGCGAAGGCACGCGCAAAAAGATATACTACGCCATCAAGAACCGTCTCCCGCAAAACATCCCGCTGTTCCGTGAGCTTGTGCTTGCCCGCGACACACTGGCTCGCATGCTCGGCTACGGCAGCTATCTGGCATACAAGACGGCCGACAAGATGGTGCAGAGGCCCGAGATGGTCACCAGCCTGCTGGCCGAGATCCAAGAAAGGATCCGTCCGGCGGCCCTCGCCGACGTGGCCGATTTGCTGGCCATCAAGAAGAAAGAGGAAGGCTTAATGGGGAACAATGCGAAGCTGTTTGCGTGGGACGAGGACTTTTATCTTCGCCTCCGTAAGCAGAGGGACAAGCCGGACCATGACAGCGTTCCCGAGTATTTTGAACTGCACAACACCCTGGAGAGTCTGCTAAACCTGTACGGAAGGCTGTTCGGCACACGGTTTGAGCGCATAACTCCCGAACGGCAGAGCGAGCTGGGGGTAGGGCCGCTGGTCTGGCACGAGGATGTGCAGATGTATGCGGTGTGGGATGTGCTCGCCGGTACAAACGATACGGCGGAGTTCCTCGGGTACGCGTACTTCGACCTCTTCCCTCGCGAGGGTAAATACGGCCACCGCGGATGCTACGGCCTGGGCTGGGGGTATGCCTACTCTCATCTGACTAAAGAAGACCGATTCCATCCATCTTGCATACTTGTCATGAACTTCCCCAAACCGGCCGAGGATGGATTCCCAACGCTCCTGAGCCTGCTGGACGTCCGGAGGCTCTTCCACGAACTAGGCCATCTCCACCATACCCTGTGCATGAAGGTTGAGCACGTGGGCCTGTCAGAGGTCGACCGAGACTTTGGCGAGGCGCCAGCTCCGATGCTCGAGCGGTTTTTCTGGAAGGAGAGTTACATCAAGGCCCTGTCGCACCATTACTCGTCCCTGAGTGATGGATTTAAGAATGCGTGGCTGAAAACCAAGGCAAGGACGACAAAATCATCCGAGAGTTCTGATGCCAACCGAGAGCCATCAGCGGACCAACCACCGCTGAAACTCCCGGATCGAACCATTGCCGAGCTGGCAGACACGAATCCTAGGCAGTTCGTCAATGGTCAGGTGTTCAACCTCTTCCTCTCGCTGTACGACGTCCTCGTGCACCACCCGGCCACACACGAGGATCTCGAGCGCATGAACCTGGCCGAAGAGTACAACAAATTGCACACCAAAATCACATGCATGCACGGCGGTGAGGCTGTCGGAGATGGCTGGGAGTGGGCCCACGGCGAGTCGGTCTTCCGCATGATCGTCAGTGGGTACGATGCGGGGTACTACTCCTATGTTCTATAAGTGATGCTGAAATAGTTGCTCGAGTCAGAACATGAACTAACAGTATGGCAGCGGCAGGGTGCATTCGTTGGACATGTGGAAAGTTGGTGGTTTCGACAGCGGCGTGGAGGACAAAGAGAAGGAGGCCGGTAGGAGGTTCCGCCGTGGTATTTTTGAGCCCGGCAGTTCCCAGCCCGAGATGAAGACGCTGATCAATTTCCTCGGTCGCGAACCGAGCAGTGGTCCCTACTTTGAGTGGCTTGGTATTTGAGGGGATGGCTGCAAGCCAGAATTCTCATCTTTCGTAAATCTCTGTATGATTTGGCCATCGCCATTTCAGATTGGCTCGGGCTCACCAGCGCTCCAGCAGTGGCAGGCATCTTGTTAGTGGAGTTAGTTGGCTGCCCGAGGCCCTTGAACTCTTTTCTTTCCGGTACATCAGATATGATTCCCATTGTCCAAGTTAGCAACAGCGCACATGGCGAGTCACCGGTGCCAACATTCACCTCTGGTATATCTTTTCTCGGAAATCAACCGCCTGTCGTGGAGGAGCTACGTGTTCGGTTCCATCCAAGCGGGAGACAAGACGATACACACCTTCTTATACCCCATTCGGCCATTCGTAACAGCGAGCAGAAACTTAACTGGCGTGAAATATGATTCGGTTTATGATATGTGACCTTGCTTCCAAATCCGTGTTTGGCTCATCTGTCGGCATGACCGTCGGGCTGGTAAAGACCTTTACCAATAACGTGGCTGTTGAAGGCGGAAGCCGAATGGGAATAAGCAAGATTTGGCTCTGCTAGAGCTGGAGGATTGGACGGACAAGCAACTGTTTTTCTTAGCAGTTGGCAACATTTGGTGTGGCTTAGTGATGATGGGCTGAAGCTATACTTGTAATAGGCAGGGCGTGTAACTGGCCGGGGGAGGATTGTGGGGACCACAGCAAACTCGAGGGCCTTTAAGGAGGCGTTTGCGTGTAATAAGATGAAGGGACCGATTTGTCCGCTGTGGTGATGGTTATTGTAGCTATGGTATGAACATACACGCGACGAACAATGACATACGCGTTCCCAATCAGCTGGGAAAAAAATAAAGTATCGGGTCACCCTGAGTTGAAGATAGAATCCATCCAAGCCTAGGTCCTTTAACTCAGCTTCTACTCGCCATCTTCTCTGCGGTGGCCAAAATACTGCTTCTTCGCCTTCTCCAGAAGTGTCAAGATATCGTGGCGGGTCCTGCCCTTGAAAACACAAGAAGCCGTCTCCGACCTACACAACATGTGGTTTGTATTAGTCTTTGTATAATTGAGGTTTGTTGCACGGGAATCAGTAGGGAGGACGAAGACGGTTAATCGAGAGGGCGTGTTGTGGGGTTGACGGGTTGGAGAGCGCGCCACGTGCCAGACACTCGCTTAGCGTGGCGGCTGCCGTGGTCTCGTGTCTGCACGTGAGTGGCTGCCGTAGCCGATTGCTGCTCTTAGCGCTGTCTCACGGCGTCGCCGTGGTTCATTCCAGTGGGCCGCTTGGCGCTGGGGGTGTGAGTACATAGATAGCAGCACCGCTTCCGGGTCAAACGAAACGCAGGCTGACCATTATCATCACAGCCAATGTCAAAATGAAGTCGTACGTCTTCCTCTTAATGATCGCCAGCGATGGGATCAACGCGGCGCCGGCGTCCACACCTGGACCTGTGGGTTAATTTTTATTATTTTTCCCCCTTACCGACCCGAATTAGTCTAAATGTCGCGCATCTGCCAAACTAGCCCGGTATTCCCTCAAAATCAATCGCACAGACGCACCTCGCCTCCCTCAGCGTGAAGGCCTTTGCCGACCCCGGCGGCTACAACCGCGACCTGTTTCCTCACTGGAGCACCGAAAGCGGTACCTGCAATACCCGGTATAATCCCTTTACTATGCCACACTCTGCACTGTGCGGTAGCAAGAATTCCTAATCTGCCGTCAGTGAATACGTCTTAAAACGCGACGGTACTGATGTCATCACAAACTCGGCCTGCGTCGCCACGTCGGGGACGTGGGTCTCTCCTTACGACGGCAAAACTTGGAAAGCCGTGTCCGACGTCGATATCGACCACATGGTGCCACTCAAGAACGCTTGGGCTAGCGGCGCGAGCAAGTGGGCAACAACCAAGCGCGGACAATTTGCCAACGACATCTCGTCGCCGCAGCTGTGGGCCGTTACCGATAACCTGAACCAGGCAAAAGGCGACAAGAGTCCGGACCAGTGGAAACCGCCGCTTACGTCGTTTCACTGTACGTACGCCAAAAGCTGGGTACAGGTTAAGTATAACTGGGAGCTGAGCATCACGCCGGCGGAAAAGGCGGCGTTGGTGAGCATGATTGATACTTGCCAAGAGGCGGGCTCTGTTACACCATCTCTGGCTGAGCGGGGAGTGAGCTCGATTGTGGGAAGCGTTTGGTTGGTGGCGCTGAGCATTTTTGTTCGCCTCTTGTATGGAGCGATTTAGGTAACGATATGTTCCCAAGATAGTTTCCCTGCAACCGACAGAAGGGTAAAACGCCCCGTTTACACGGTCACGACTCATCAGCTCCAAAGTGCAGTGATTCCAGCAGGCGCTGACGTCGCCCACAGTGAGTGGATTATAGCCTTATTCTAATACGGTATTTGTGAAATGAGATGGCTAACGAAGTAAAAGCCGTCAGTGTGAGCGTGAGAGCCCTAGTGGTAGAAAATATTGCACATTCTCGTAATCGGTAAGGTCTGGGATCCGGAAACTCCAGCGGCAACAGTCACAATGGCAGTAACAGTAAACTGTCTGATAGTTCCGAAAGACAAATGATACAAGAGGCTCAAGTAGTGACAGGAACTCAGGGTTGGGAGGTACTTGATCTCCCTAAGGTGAGAAATACTGCAGCTTGCAGACAGGAATATGGGACGAGCTGGCTCTACCGAGGCCGAGATTCGTGGCTAAAAGGGTGCAAGAACGAGACCACACACTTTAGACGTCGCACGGATGCAATCTACTTTGTCGTAAGACGGGATGATGGAATACCCGTCGTCCGCTTCATGCCCCTCACCTCGGTTGTTACTTTGCTTCGCAAAATGTAAAGAGACCAAGGACTCTGGGATAGCTTCGCCTATTGGCCGATAGGCATTATCTGTTTAACACCGAGAATACGAACAGCATCCCACTCGCAGCGACCATTCACAGGGTTGTGCTACTGTACGTCGCATCTGCACCTAACGTGTGAGACTGTAATGCCGTAGGAACCGCCCCCAAACCTAAGGACACCAGGTAGCAAAGCGTGATGGGGAGCTGTTAGCCCAGGCACAAACCCTGAGATTTCTGTGCGATGACGTCGTTATGGTTGTACAGAGTTGGGAAAGCAGAGAAATTAATATTTGCTTAGTGTAAGCATTACTTCATGGCCCTAGGATAGTTTATCCCTCCCAGTTTCCATTCCGTTCAATGGAGCTGTTGAGATAAATAGCTAGAGGCGTATAGATCTCGTGGTCCCAGTGCCTCCATACGAGAGTCGTCTGTCCCCCCAAACAACGGGTCTCAATCTATAAGAACATCCCACCATGCGATTCACACGTTTTATCTTAGCCACCCTTCTTAGCCGGCTGATAGCTCTCCCAGTGAGAGACGAGACTCTTGCTTCCTTGGAGTCACGGCAATGTACATGGTCATGTCATGTTTTTAGCGACGTTGATCGCGCACCTAAATGCAGTTGTGGCTTCGTCAGCGGCTCAGCACGTTTACCCAGTTTAATTCCTGTAGCTTGTTTGCTACTGATTTAGGGAACAACGGCTAACATTGGCCTCCCTCAAAGCGCGTCACCATTTCAGGAGAAGCAGCAGGAAAGTGTCAATGTACTGGGCGTCTGGTGTGCTGAGTTTCGCCTCAAGAATCTGCTGGGATTGAAGACCACTTCTACGCTTTTTTTTTGGGGCGAGGCTTGTGCTGCAGCATCGTAGTTATTTGAAGGGTGTGCAATTCAGTCGGCTGTGGCCTGTGAGAAAAGCCAAGGAGCTTACTAGGAGATAGGGGCGGCTTGCAGTAGTCCCGGTCAATTTCCGTGAGAGGAAGTACCTTGTGCGTTTGAGTAGAACCAATTGCGACGAAACACGGAGACTCTTTGGAAAGATGCCACGAAGTGCGGGGAACCTCGTCACGCCATCAAGTTTCCTCAAAAATGACACCTTGTTCTCCATCGCACCCAACACCTCTTCAGTCTCCGAGATGGATTTTGTTGTAGAATCCGTCATTTCCTACCCAGTAACGTGGGCCTTGGCCCTTCTTGCTGCGTACGCCGTCAGTCAACAAACCCGGACGTACTACCGTCTTCAACACATTAAGGGACCAAGGCTTGCGGGTTGGACTGATCTATGGCTTATCCGCAAGACCTGGCGAGGCGAAACGTTCAAGGAACTTGACAATCTCCGCGAAAAGTACGGCCCTGTCTTCCGCATCGCGCCCAACTTCGTTGTCTGCTGCGATCCCGCCGAGATTCGCAAGCTCTGGGCCGTTCGTTCCCCATTCGACAGGGCCACTTGGTACAAGGGTTTCAGACTGGACCCGCCAAATGACACGCTGATTTCCATGTGTGGTGATGATGACCGGGTCGCCTACAGGGCAAAGTTCGCCCCCGGCTACAGTGGGAGGGGTGTCGTAGGCATCCATGAGACAGTTGACGCGGGCATCATACGCCTTTCCAAGCTAATTGATGAGAAACACATCTCTACCGAGACCGAGTACCGGCCATGTGATTTGGCTCGCAAGATCTAGTTCGTGGCCCTTGATATCAGTGGGCAAATTGCCTTTGGCGAGACTCTGGGATTTCTCGATGGTGATGCTGATCAGTGGCATTACATCGAGCAATCCGAGGCCTCGTTACCGATGATGTAGGTCATTGCGATGCGTCCTTTGGTCATCGACTTGTTACAGTCGCGACTCTTGAGGCGCCTTGTCATGCCCTCGGCGAGGGATCCCGTTGGGTTGAGGAAGTTGATCGAGTACGTACTACTCCTTTCTCCCCCTTGATCAGCGATATCGCGACACGGAGCGACTAACACAGAACCATAGGATCGCCAAGGCCTTCGTGGCGAAGCGGTTCGGACCCGGCAAGATTGAAGCCCCTGATATACTTGGTTCTTCATCAAACACGGCGTGAACCAACGCACCGCCGAAGCAGAAGCCGTCCTCCAAGTGTACGTTTCCTTGGCCCCATAATGCCAGAATCTCTCCTTACCCAATTCCTCCTTACTCAACCCCTTTCAGAATCGCCGGCTCTGACACCACCGCCTGCACAATCCGGACCGCCCTAGCCCACATTATCACCTCTCCGTCTCTCTACTTCGCCCTCATCTCCGAAATCACTACCGCCCTCTCAAACGGCTCCATCTCCTCCCCTGTCATCACCGACGCTGAGACCCGCTCCCTCCCTCTCCTCCAAGCTACCCTCAAGGAAGCCCTTCGAATATGGCCTCCTATCCACGGCATCATGCCCCGGGTCTCCAAATCTGACGCGACTATTTGTGGGGTACGCATCCCTGCAGGGACAAACGTCTGTTGGAGCGCGTGCGCGGTGCTAAGGAGCAGGGAGGTGTTTGGCGCGGATGGTGAGGTTTTTCGTCCTGAGAGGTGGTTGAAGGCGGACAAGGAGAAGTTGTCGTGGATGGAGACTGTGGTGGAACTAGCGTTTGCCTCGGGACGGTGGGGGTGTCTTGGGAGGGGGATTGCGATGGTAGAGATGGGGAAGGTAGTGTTTGAAGTGAGTACATCCATCCATCGACTTGCGGCACCCCGGGGTTCGACAAACGTGTGCTAACAGGCGATGATGTAGGTTTTGCGAAGACGGGAGTTTACCGTCGTTGATGTGGAGAGGCCGATTCAAAACTATTTTACTGGCATGTTGGTGCAGTCGGGATTTTGGGTAAGGATTGAGAAGAGAAAGCTGGCGTAGGGTTCTGGTCGTTCAAGAAATCCACTTTCGCTTCCAAGGTACGGCCTTCGACAACGCCCAACTTCGAGATGAAGCCACGATATCCCGCGGAATGCAACGGTTTGCACGACCGGTCGCATGGCCAGAACACCACCAACTCGCGTGCCGGGCCGCAAAAAGACATTTGCTCCCAGTTTAAATCTGCTCCCTCCGCTGGTTGATGAATAAGACCCTGCATGACCCAAACCTAGCCAACAGCAAACGCTTGGCATTTCACCACCTAACGTATGCGTACGTGAATTTCGAAACCCTCGTTGAAACTGAAATTGGCGTTTTGTCGAGGCTAGGCAGGCTGAGCTACCCGTTGACTGACTCAGTACTTGCATAGAAGCATATTGCATACAGGACGGCTTGCCATTGACCAGCCAGAGATTACAATCTCGCAAGCCACAATTGATTCCCCGCACTCCGGGTTCAAACGAACGAGATCCTCAACTTGCGCAACACGTGCTCGACATCAGTCACTCCCATAATGAGTCGATGGCATCTCACGACGTGCCAGTCGCCAAGCGTCACGGTACAAGCCGACTCAAACCCAAAGTGCGCGACGTGCGGTGCCGTCCCCGATGTTGCCGGCCTGGCCTCACAGAAACGAGATAGCAGCGCATCCCCGCCTTTCCCGCCTGACGAGAAACCAGGACAGCTCAATCTCTACTGGCCGTCGAGCGTTCCATATGTTTCAGCGACACTGGGAGGCGTCGAAGACAGCCATGGGAAAGTTTGCAAACCGCCGGAAAGTGGTGATTCGGCCGCTGAGGGTGGTTGCACACCCTCGCTTCCCGCAATCATCCACGGTAATCGTTTGAAACCTGACGAGTTCCGGCTGGTCTGTCTACCAGGCACCTCCGACAATACCCTACCTATCCACGTGGAGTTGGAAACTCACAACTATGAGCGCTATCCCGATTACGAGGCTGTTTCTTACGCCTGGGGTGGCGAAGACGGGGACAGCTCCGCCACGTGCCCTCTCTTCGTCGGCCCGTTTTGGGACCTTTTGCTGATCACAAAGAACTGCTGGTCCAGTGAGTTTCACAAGTTCGCCATGTGGGCTTTATTAATTTCGATTGAATAGTGTTGCGCGCCCTCCGTCCGTGGAGAGGGCTAAGGCTGATCTGGGTCGACGCCATCTGCATCAACCAAAGCGACACAACCGAGCGGGACGAACAAGTCGCCAAAATGACGCGCATTTACCGCAATTGCAGCCAAGTCGTTGTGCACCTGGGCGAGGACCTTGTGCCGCTTCCGGAGCCACATCGATACCCGCAAAAGCAGAAATTAGAATTCGCCGCAAGTCAGTATGCTCAAGACTTTTACAACCTGCTCGAGAGAAGATATTTTGGGCGGGTATGGATCATCCAAGAGCTGGTTCTCCCCCGCCAAGTCTCCATCCCCATTCGCAACTTTGAACTGGTGGCGGATCGGGACACAGCAAAGGACGGGTATTGGAGAAACCAGCTCACAGCAAGGAATGCCTGGATAGCCCATATTGCATCCGGCCAGGCCAGAGACAGAGATATCTTTCAGGTGATGCGGGAGACGTTTCGTTCCGACTGCACAGACCCAAGAGACCAAATCTTTGGTGTTTTAGCCCTCCTTGGCCAAGTCGACACTGCAAAGAGTGGCGCCCACGACCTCCAGCCAAACTATTCTCTCTCCCGGCTTCAGGTTTTCATCGGCATCTTTGCTTATACGTTGTTGCGTCTCAAGCGCACCGAGCTTTTTTATCATTCAGCGGGTGTTCTGGGGGCTCACGAGACCAGCCTCTCGTGGTTGCCCGACTGGACGACAAGAGACCATTGGAAATCCTGGATTCCGACGGATAGTTGGAGGAAAGACCTGATTCTCAACCTTGAACGGCAGATCTACCAAAATGGTGCGGCTTTATCTGAAGCTAGGCGAAAGCAAGGGGTAGCCTGGCAGTACCGCAGTCTATCACACTTGGACAAATCAGCTTCTCCCTTCTGCACGGACATGTACACGCCCCTCCACGTCAGCCCGGAATCCAGGGCCTGGCGGGCCGACTACGAACTCCAACAAGACCAAGAAATTGCGGATTGGCCGTACGATACTGGCGTCCCTCCCGAATATTTCGATAAGCCAATTGATGAGGAGTACGATGGCAGGGCCTATAAGGAGTTACCATGGTTCAAGGATGCCGCGGTCGATTCGGGGACTGGGTCTCTGTCCATTAACCTATCCCATCTTTTCAAATTCTCCGTCGTGCCAACCTTGGTCCCTCCTCTGCATCCGGCCAAGGGCAATTCTGGGCCCAAAGTCTTCGAAATCCCGGGGGCAAAGGATCAACTTCGGACACCGTTTGCGTATCTTGTCACGGAAAGCCCCCTCGACCGTCCCGGCGTCCTGTCTACCGAGCTCGACCACCTTTTCCTCCTTGACCAGGGCAACTCAAGTCCGTTGATCTATCTCATACTACGACAAATCCAGCCGCAAAATCGCACCTACAGGTTGGTTGGGTCTGCTTGCCATTTATGCTTTGCGGCCCCCCGAGACTTTTGGACCCGTCGCGCATACAACACAAGCAGTGAGACTTGGATTAAGTTCCCCGACGTCCGATTCAACAACTTTCTTTATCTTTCTGCTCTTCAGAGGGCCGTCTCAACTAAGATTCTCGAGGTAAAGGGTTTCTTACGCAGAAAGGTGGGCTGGCATGACGAACCGCGCATCGACGCACTCTGCCTCGAGAAGACGATGTTCTACCCATGGGATATGATCCGAGCCTTTCAGGGACTTCTGGACGAAGACAGAGGCAAGGGACCCGGATTCCTCGAAACATACACGCTCTTTCTTCAGCAGCGGGGCTGTAAGGTGCAGCTCCCCAAAGCGAGCGGGGATGACAGGGACACTCTTGTGGTCGCTCTTGATGCAGATCAGCTGGAAGCTGCCCAGAGTATCCCCATGCTCGAGCATCTCTTTGAGTTTCGCAAAATTCGCCTTACGAGGCGTTGGCGGTGGTCCACCCCGCGTGCCGAGCAGCCAGCAACCCCCAATTCTTCGGACCTAACGTGCACCCGGGCGAAACTTGGGAAATTCGGGAGAGGAACGAACCTGTACGAGGTCCTGAAGGGGCTTTCTTATATCTCGAGCGAGACCGGGGAATCAGAAACGGCAATGGTGTTGCGCGAGGTCGACATAATCGACCATCTAGCAGCAGATTCAACGTGGCCGAAGAGTATTGTTTCTGGTTTCAACATTGACGGGAGAACGTTTCGGGTGAATATCGTATAGGCATCAAGGAAAATTACGACTGGGTGCTTGCCTTCTCCGAGAGAAAACAAAAACGCCAAGGAAATGGCGGGATCCTGTCAGGATATCCACTGTAGTAACTCTAGTCTTTCGAATTCACGGGATGGGGTAGTTTTTTTCGGAGTTACGAAACGTCAAAGGCGTGGTGGCAGAGTGGTCTAATGCGCAAGACTCGAAATCTTGTTCCTTCGGGAGCGTCTGTTCGAATCAGGCCCACGTCGAGATAAAATACTTTTTTGCATCTTCTCAAGAATCTTCGTTCTGCTGTTTGTAGTTGTACTGCGTACGAAGGAAACTCCCTTTCCCCATCCATGTGCTCATGGGTGCTCGATTGTAAAGCCTTCTTTGATAGACCTGATGAGCTCATCTTTATTTTGCTCGGCGTGTTCTGCCGGAACTTGCGTACCAGGTGCGCGAAGTATCGAGCAGCCATATTCCGGAGTCCCCCTTCCCCGAGCTGTCATTCTTGGGGCAACGGGCCTTGCGGGGTAGGGCATGGCCAAAAAGCCTGCGAATGCCTAAACTGTAATGCGCAAGTTGTAATGCGCCGTGAACAGGGGGAAAGGGGAACGCACAGAGCTCGGAACGCGCGGCTGCGACCAACCAATCAGACAACTCAGCGGGTTCCACCCAGCCACACGTAGGCGATGGCTGCAACGACGGAATAAACCGTCTTGGAGCGTCAGGTTCTCAGTCCGGCCCCGTCAGAGAGTATTCCCGGATCGCTTCGTAGGGCTGAAAGGCGGTATATTCCGTCGAGTCACTCACGGTAAAATCCGCAACTCCGGCGCCATGCATGGGTTAGACGCTCGAAACGGCAGATCCACCGGGAAGTTCCGCGCCAGAGAGAACACATAGTGCGCGGATGTGGGCTCTTCCTCGTCAAGTTTGCAGGTCCTTATATCTTGGAGGTCTCGAGTGCGAAGGTTTTGGTCCCCAAAGCTCTGGTTCTCCCTGTCAAAGCTCTCCTCAGTTTCACTTCAGAAGGATAGACAGTCTGCTGGGAAAACTCAGGTGAGGTATTGTTCTATCATCGCTATGCCTGCCGTCGTCGCTGATGTTGATGTTAGCATTTTCGAGCAGTGCACCCGATTTCTCACTTCAACTTCCGCCACCAGGACATACAACAACAGACTATCCTATGGTGGACACCCTTGAGGGCGGGCGACTACCTGTGGGAGTTCCCATGAGCTTCGCAGCAAACGACGGAGGTCCTTGAAGGGTGCCAACCCCGCCATGAGCTTGACAACTATGGTGAGATCCTCGTGGAAACGTCCATATCGCATTGGCGAACAACAGGTTAGTGCTTCCCACATCTCTTGCACCCACGACGATATTCCGAGCAATCTAACATCATCTAGTTCCGGGAGGCTCGGCGCAAACTGGCTTTTGTTCTCTTCGATTTTCCAAAGACTCCCTTGATCGATTCCAAACGTCGGGGTTCGATCAAGCCATGCGACAATGGTTCGATGTCTAGTTTATGATTGGACGCCACAGCGCCCAACTTCCCGCCCTCTCGCGCCCCCACGTTTGCCTGGCACCCTGGGCAGGTCGACAAGCGCCGGTGGGATGCAAGAAACTCTTCAAGGCCAAAGTGCCCAGTCTTTGCACGTGACCCCATACCTCACAGGGGGGAGGGGGTGTGGCTTGGGCCCATGCCCACCCGGACCCGGACGCCGGACACCCAGGGCTTATTGGACGAGGACGGGAATGCCCCCTCACGCGCGTTCCCATGCTGCGCGGTCTCAAGCAGTGCAGCGGACAGCACACCGCTTTACCCAGTTCGCCCGAACCGCCAAATCTCGCCATTACAGGCGGGCTCGCTTCTGTGCATCAGTTACCACCCCTCCACATCTTTGTCTATGAGAAAACCGACACGGATAGCGTCTGGCAATTTTGGTGGGCACAGAGTCCCTCCAGCACCAAACACTCAATGGACACCACCACACTGGAGCAGAATGCGACAAACACCGGGCGGCCAAGCGCTGGATTCTCTCAGGATTCGTCTTCCAGACTGCCGTGGGCTTGTCCGTTCCAAAAGGCCAGTCCAGGTCGCTTCTCGCGCTGCTCGCGAGGGTTCCGTGAGGTTCGTCGAGTGAAGTATGGCTTTCGTTGTCCCCATCGTCTGGCACCGCAGGTGACATTGCTCACATGTGTCACAGGGAGCACATATATCGCAAGCACAAACACATCCACTGTGTCCGATGCTACATGGTTTTTGAGGCCAAAGAAATCCTGCGGGATCACCTGATCAACGACGGTTGCAGCTCGGTTGGAACCATACCTCCAGTCTTGGAATATGGCATCAGCGATGCGACTGAGGGGATACTGAGGCGTCGACCGCAAGCAGGCTCAAGCGAGGAGGCACGATGGTACGACATGTGGGGCACCATTTTCCCAGATGCAGCTCAACCTGCAACGCCATGTAAGTGTGTCTCAATTTGAACTCTCCGCACACACAGGCTTTCTCGGGGAGAGCGCCAATGTTCTCTACGGCACAATCCCACAAGCCTGGTGGTACGTGTTTTGCTTCTTGGTGGCAACTGTTGACCTCCCGTTGGCAGTTGTGGAGGAGCCAGTGGCTTGCCAGTCTGATGTCGCGGCAGCTGTTTCTGTAGCGGCGATGAGCCAGTTCATCGACTCGCTACGCGCTGATCTTCCGAAGTTGGTTATGACTGGTATGACGGACGCGCTTGCGGAGCAGGCTCGAGTGGCCGCCGCGTCATCCAAACCAGAGCCGCCCCTTTGCAATGCCCAAATTACGGTGGACGTGGTCATGAATGGGTTCGACAGCCGGGCAAAAACCCTTTTCCAGTCATTGATTAGCCCTAGTTCGAGTACGGCTGGCTCACCAGGCGCTAGTGTCACCGCCCCATCACGCGTGGTGAACGCCGTTCCGAGGATTCCTGACCCTCCCCAGTGGCATTCGCCACCCGGCAGGAGTGACGGTTTTCAGGAAGCCCGAGTGGCTCGAGCGATTGGTAGTCAAGAGAACGCCCAATTGGCAGCCACGTTTGTCAATCCACGCGACATATATCAGATCGCCGCACCCCAGTACGCCGGGAATGGCATAGATGGAGTCGATTCTTTTCCCGCATGGCCATTGATTCCCCAGTTAGGTTACCCGTTCAGTTTCCAGGGCGACCACATGGCCTGATTCCCAATGCAAACGGGTGTAGGTTGATACGGGGAGGAGGAAGCCGTTGACAACCTGCGTGCTTTTACCTTCACTTTTGTTCAGACATAGAGACTCCCTTCAGGCCCTCGTCTTGACAAGACGGAAGTTCCCCAGGAATATAGGTAGACTGCATTGATAGATCTTCGTGGCGACCTTGGCGAGAGCCACATGGTGACAAATTGCCTTGCTCTTGGTGGACAGCCCAGGCACTTACCAAAGAGACATCTTGACTCAAAATCGTGACCACTGGTTGACGACGACGCTGTCCTTGATAAAACACCGAACCCAGAATGGCATCATCACCCCAAGATCGACCATCACGGCTCTCAGCTACGATTACTCCAATAGCCGTAAATGGTACCCAGTCATCACAATATCATACCCTTGTTGATCTGCCAGATAAGTGACGATAACAACATACCTTCCCCTCTCCTCTGAGCCTCTACATCACCTCCACGAGAGGGTACCGTAACGCCCAGTCATTCTTAACCGCTGTACCCCAACTCCCCGTCGGGCTGGAATCGCATATTGAAGCAATTCAAAAACCGGAACTCTTTACACTGCGCCTCTCACCATGCAAGCTCCAATGACTGTGCAGCGTGCAGAAGACGTGTCGGAGCCAACTTTGTGGCGTTCTTTCGGCGCCAGTAACAGGGGGGTGGGGATTAGGCCATGGGTCTGGTTTAACTCCAGTTACAAGTACCTAGGTACCTTATCCATTGGGATTAATGGTGACATCCTCTTGCCCAGTGGCATAAGCTGAGAGGCGATAAGTAGGACGGATCGTGATGATCACTTTTTCAATTTGCTCTCATTACAAATGAATCCGAAGCATTCAGATGAACATACGCACAAGTTGTCTCAGCCGCAGATAAGCATGCGAGGCCCGAAAACTGAGTGGCTCGCATTCGTTGCTGGAATGAGAAACAATTTACCCGTAAACCCGCGACTTCACTGGATATTGTGGCATCTCACCACAGCCCCTTGTCGGCCTGGCTTATCGTGGTACAGGGACAGGTCTGATTATAAATGTGCCGACGACGCATTCCTCTCCTTCGTACGTAAGAATACGCCGCTTCTACCGACCAAGTCGCAGACAACTCCACATGGCCACAAATCTTTCCCTCAAAGGAAATAACTACCAGTCATGAAACGAACGCCCGTGCCTAAGCTCTTTAGCTTCAGGGCTGTCGCTCTCCTCTTGATACTATCGACCAGTGTCCTTGGGCAGACGCAGACACAGACAACTAGCACACTGGACGCTATTCCCACGATTTCCCTCCCACGTCTTGACTGCCTTGTTCGTGGCCTGAGCATCCCTGTCTAGCACACATCCTGTCAGGGGAAACGGCTAACAACTTGGTACGTGTAGGCTGCCACTACATGTGAAGAGCACATTTTCGAGTGGAGCGACCCAAAATGCATGGGAACCACGGAATGCTCTTGCGTTACTCGGAACTCCACAAAATACATCGACTGTTTAAAGGAGAAATGCCCAAAAAACTGGAAAGGTGAGCTTAACCGAAGCTCCAATGGGGACAAAGGTGGCTAACATCCTCAGCTATCAACGATGCGGACGTCAAACAGTGTGTTGAAACCTATGGCGTTGATGTCAGCGGCAACACCACGTACACCAACGCCATCGTCGGGCCAAGTGCCACAACATATGGGGGGGGTTTCACTTATACCCCAGACGGAGGCGGTGGGTTGAGTCAGTCGGACAAGATTGCTCTCGGGGTGGGAATTGGCTTTGGACTCCCGACGCTTGCTGTTGGGCTGGGTGCATGGCTGTGTGTGCGGCGCAGGAGTGCAAAGACGGCAGAGAAGCTCACGCCAGCACCGGCAGAGAAGCCCACGCCAGCATCGGCGCCTGGCAGGAAGTGATCACCAAGGTCACACATGAACATCCGTGTATCCCTGACATGTCCTTCAATTCCCAGACAGCAACTTAGTCCACTTTGCTCTCAAGCAACGCCACCGCCTCAGCCAAATGCCCCTCTAAATCCGTCTCCAACAGCCACCTCAACCTCTCCCCGAGCACCTTTCTCATCTTTTCAAAATCGCCCTCCACGCCCGGCTCCTGCATTGAATACGTCATGCCCGTAACGTGACTATACCTCACAAGCTGCTGGCTTCTCGGCCGTCTAACAGCATCATACGCCTTATACACTTTCTCGATGTCCTCCTCAGTCTTTGGCAGATGCGTACCCAACAGCCCGGACAGCACATAGGCATCCTCCATGACCTGCCCCGCTCCGTTCCCCAAATGCGGCGTCGTAGCGTGCGCACTATCCCCCAACAAGCACACCCGTCCCTTGTAATACTCCATCTCATGCGTATAATGAAAAATAGCCCACTTATCCCTCGTTCCAAACCGCCCCAGCAGATCCAACAACCGCTGGTCATACCCCTCAAAGTCCGCCAACAGCTCCTCATGCGTGCTGGGCACCAACCACGCCTTGTGCGGCCACGTACTCCCCGGCCGCGTCCGAATCGCAACCATATTGATCGACCGTCCATGTTCGACGGGATACGTAATCACCGTGCCGCCATTCCCGATATACAGCGTTCCGTTCATAGCCTGCTCGTAGCCCATGGCATGCTGAAACACTTTGGCGGGGACCAAAGCGCGGTAGGCGTATTCACCCGAAAATGCCGGCCCTGGTCCGTCGCCGTGGACGTATTTCCGCGTAACGGAGTGGACGCCGTCGCAGCCGATGACCAAGCTGTATTTCTTTTCCGTTCCGTCGGAGAATGCCAATTTCACGCCGTCTGCGTCCTCGGCGAGTTCGCGGAGGGTTTTGCCAAAGGTTACACCTCCCTCTGGGACCAGCTTTGCGATTTCGTCGAGGAACCGCGCGCGATGGACAGCCATGCGCGTGGGTGATTTCGTCCAGTTGGGTGCGCTTTCGTCGCTTTTGAGGTCGAATACGAGTTCGTTATCGCCGTTTCCATTGCGTGTGGCTTTGCGGAAGGCGAGGAAGGAGGACGGGTTGGACTCGTTGTGCGTCGTGTGCGTGTTGAAGGCGCTGAGGAGGTCGGGCGAGATGAGGTTCAGAGCGGTGACGGCGTTGACGCCGATTGTGACGCCTGCGCCGATTTCGCCGAACGAGGGAGCGGATTCGTAAATGTGTACCGGGATGTTGCGGCGGAGGAGGCCGATTGCTAGGACGATGCCGCCGAGACCGCCGCCTATTATTGCGATGTTCGGGTCTGTGGGTGGGGTGGGAGGGGAGGGGATTGATGTGATGGATGTGGAAATGGTCTGTTTCGCCGTGGCAGGGACGCCATCTGCGGCGACAATGGTCGGGACAGAGGGCTTGACGGAAGATTTCAAGTTGTTGGCCTTTCGACGGGAGAGGAAGCGACGGATGGACTCCATGATAGGCTTTTTCTCCAGCAAGACGCGGGTACAGTTGAAGGTCAGAACAGGACGAGAGAGCTGGCTACAAGCGGCAGCAGAGCTTCTTATCCGAGGCATCCATCTCTCCCTTCTCCTCTCCCGGAATGGGAGGCACAGCTCAAGGCCCGTACAGACGCCACGCCCCGGATTTCAGGCTCGGATTTCATTGCAGCCACCTCGACCTAAGCGAAGCTGTAGGAGGTGCATCACGGACGAACCTGCTTGGTCGTCGAATCATATTGGCTACTTTAGCGGTCCGCCCGCTCGGGAGTAGGGTTGCAGTGTGATGAAGTGACAAATCCTGGCCAAGTCCCGCGAGGAGACAAGCGTCCACGAGGTATTCCCAACTGGGCTGTCCTAGTCGCGGCACATGCGATCCTGCGGCCGCTCATGCATGCCGCCCGCCTTTGTGGTGTGAGGGGCCGAATCTGGCTCGGAGACTTTTTTGTGGTAATGAAACTCGAATAAGAACTACATACAGCTTTGACTTTGTTGATATTGAGATCTAAGACTTTGTTAGCTGTTGTGTAGCAGTTTCTGACATGACTGAGACACTGCCTTTTGTTGATACGTCGTCGCCAAGGTGTCAGCAAGACGCGGACCGAGCCGGGTGGGGTCATGACCCATGACAGGTGCATGCAGTCATCTGCACGCTCACCTTGTTGGTGATAGTGCTGGGCTTACTGTGTAGTTGGAGGTAAAAAGAAGCTCCTCCAATGGGCAAGGCGAGGAAATGTACGAAATGGGTTTGGTGAAGATTTATATCGGCTGATTGCGGCGGCAATCTTGGAAGCTCACAACGTCAAAATTTAACTTCAGTTATCACACTCCCAGTTTAACACCTGATCCCAAAGGAGCGTAGTGGGGTTGGTTTGTCGTCATTCGTGTAATATTTCCCAAGATCGCCTTCCAGAGCGCAGTTGAGGAGTCGCCATTTTGCCCAAGTTCTCATGTGTGCCCACCGAAAAAGGCGTTGATCTCTCAACCTCGGCATTTGAATTTATCTCCGTAGGTATTTACGAAGAGCCGATCGGAGAAAGCAATCAGGGGTAACTTCATTCCATGATGACGAGCCCCGCACGCCCTTGGCAAGACAAATCCGACTCCAAGCAATCCCTTTATAAATCCGCCAAAGACCACTTGACGTTGAAAAATCCAATAACGATTTACACTGTATAAACCAACCGTCAGTCTTCAACCGCATTAATAATAACAAACACAATGCCCGTCCCAATCTCCACAACCGCCAACCATGCCAAAACCCTCAAGTCCCTCCACATCCCTGGCACTCCCCTCCTCCTAGCAAACGCCTACAATGCCACCTCTGCGTCAATCATCGCCTCGCACCCATCATGCTGCGCCCTAGCAACAGCATCCTACGCCTTCGCCGACATCATCTCCAAGAAAGACGAGACCCTAACCCTCGAGGACAACCTCTCTCAATGCCGCCCCATCGCTGCCATCGCTGCTGAACGAAACCTCCCTCTTACCGTCGACATCCAGGACGGATATGCACCGTCTGGTGCATACGATATCCTAGCTGGAAACGCCAAACGCTTCATCAATGAGCTCGGCGCAGCGGGGTTTAACCTCGAGGATTCATGGCATGAGAGTGGCGAGGTGATGGGCGAGACGGAAGCCATTGAGCGGATCAAAACGGTGGTGGAAACGGCAAAAAAGATGGGCGTGGATGATTTCGTGGTGAATGCACGGAGTGATACGTTCTTCATGGGTGGCGAGTTGGAGGAGAGTATCAGGCGGGGAAGGCTGTATTTGGAGGCTGGGGCGACGACGGTGTTTATCTTTTGGCCGAGGGCGCGGGAGATGTTGAGAGAGGACGTCAAGAGGGTTATTGATGCTTTTAGGGGCATGGTTAACATTGGTTGTAGGTTAGGGAGTGGGCTGACGACGGCGGAGTTGGCGGGCATGGGGGCTGCGAGGGCCAGCGTGGGCCCGCAGTTGTGGTTGGCTGAGAAGGGCGCAAGAGGAAAGGGACTTGAAGAGGAACAAGTGAAGATGGTTGTGGAGGAAAGGATTGGGGAGGTGTTTGGGCTTGTGAAGACGAGTGTCATTGGAGTTTAATGGAAGGAGTTTGGGGGGGGGTTGAAGACAAAAAGTAGGGCTCCTTGCTGCGCCAATTACTAGATCACGTTGTCTGTTCTCTCCTCCAAGCCTCACAAACACAGTGTTTTGGAGGTTCTGTCATGGAAAACAAGGAAGCTTTTAGGCACCTATGAAACGAGAGGGATCTGCTGGAGCAAAGTGATGGCTTAGTCACTGCATACAGCGTCATGCAGGCTGCACAAACTAAAGCCAAGTGGGAAATGGCGTCTTGATCGGGCATTGGCGTGGGAAATTGTGGCTCCGTGCCGCCTGCGGGTGCCTGATGCCATTCTCTGTTGGGTTGAGCTTCAACTCTTCCTGAAGCGCAGATTCCTCACAATTCCCACCCAAGCAGGAAAAGCTGACAACACCTCCCCCAGAAGTGACCAAGGAAAAGCCGCCTTTCTACTCCATTACCGGTGCGTATCGCTAACTCTATTCTGTGCGGTGTTGTTGCTTCGTCTCTTGACCATGGCATGGTCCCAATGCTAACCCGACTTAGATCGAACCCTTCATCCCCCGTCCCTTCGCCCACCCGTACCCATGGTTAGCAAGGAGACCCAAGCGACCCTCGCCGAGTTCGTTGTCGAACGCGACTGGGACAAGTTCCATACTCCCGAAAACCTCGCAAAGAGCATTTCCATCGAAGCCGCCGAGCTCCTCGAGTGCTATCAATGGGGCTCGGAGCCCAACCCGCAGGACGTCCGTGACGAACTCGCCGACGTCTTGACCTATTGCATCCATCTCGCCAGACGCATCGGCGCCGACCCCGATCAGATTGTGCTGGAGAAGCTGGAAAAGACGCGCAAGAAATACCCGGTAGAGAAGGCAAAGGGAAGCAGCAAGAAGTACGATGAGCTCTAGGCTCCCGCGGTTCACCTCCTCGTGGGGCTCCGTTGCGGAATGGGAGGAAGAGGATGAGAAACACTGCAACTGGCCGGGTGTCTACGTTTTAGACGATGGAAACTTGCGAGCCAATGCGAACGGGCCGCGGGGTGTCTATGTCGGGGAGTCTCGGAGCGTTGCCAAACGCCTTCGTCAGCATCTTAACACGCCCGAGAAGCAACATCTCAAGCACCTTCGTGTCATCGTCGACGAGAGATTCAACAAATCTGTGTGTCTGGATCTTGAGTCGTATCACATTAAGATGATAGCTGGAGACCCTGCAAATCTTGTGCTGAGCAAGAACAATGACATCAAGGATGCAAAGTACTACCAGTGTGAAATGCACCATGGCGGGTTTCCCTACACCTTCGGGAAGTTGGGGGCGGATGGCGTCTTTACCCAGAGCGTCCCCGAGAATGATAATAGCGACCTGTTCAAACCGTCGCCGTTCAAGGCACTGGCAGAGGGTCAAGCGGGCTCGGTGGAAGAGGTCGTCAAGGGGTTACTCGGCGACCTTCAGGATGACGAGAAAACCATGATCATCATCCAAGGCGACCCTGGCCTTATGGCCTTATGTCTTACGCCTTGATTTATCAAGATCAATAAGTACGTCTCTATCCACCTCTTATTATACCCCTACCCCACCATATCACTGACATACTCTCTAGTGAAGTAATGATCAAGAACCGGAGCGACGAAAGGCACCTACCTATATAAGCGCCTAAACTGGCCTGCACTGACATCAAGCACACCGTGACCGAGTCCACTTGAGCCTAGATAGCTCACTTGGAAGACTATTACTTTGAAAGGTGAACAGCTTGTGTTCGACTCTTAGTTTTGGCACTTTTCTCTTTTTCTTTGGTCGGTTGTTTCCCCCGTTTTGCAAATCACCCCGCCGTCGCCGAACCTACTGTGTATAGTGTTACACTGGCAAGACAGTTACTGCGACCTACTTGATCGAGCTGCCCCACGATATCGGGCCCTTCACATCTCTTGACGACGTGCCTAGACAACGGATCCCAGTTTTTTGGAATTCTTTACCACCCATAGCGGGGACCTCCTTCGAGACCGTCGCATTGGTCTAGCGGTGGCACAGTAAGTTCCCCGTGCATCCGTCTAAAAAGGCCTTCAAAGACAAAGTAGAACTCGATTTATCTATAGTCCAAATTTCGTTCGAAGCCGAAGAAGCAGGAGAGTTCGACCTTCTCCTTGTTACCGAGACGCATCGTCTCAACCAACGCGAAAACCAACCCTCAGCCAGTCAAAACAGCCTAGCTGCCTGCGGCGAATCTGGGCACACGAAATTTCCGTTTTGGTTCGTCGTCCTGAGCTAGAGGGAGCCTACATGCGTCTCCCCGCTGCTCGTTTCATGGTGCATGCGAAATACTGGCGCGCTAAAATGCTCTTCCGGTTCGATTTGGAGGATGGGGAGGGCGATGATGGTCCCGACCCCTTAGCCGGTCCCGAAGACAGTATCCTCGGAGGCAAGTGTCTACACAGTTCTCACAAATGTCTAGCTAACCAACCCCGCGCAGCAAGTAACATTTTTAGATATAGTGCGCTTAACCGCGTGATATACAATGTGGTATCAGCCGACATCCGGAGGGAACAAAGAATCTGGCAAGACCCCTGGGAGGATCTGACTGAAGACTACAACAAGGGATTCAGGATCCTCGATTTGATTTCCTACGTGATAAATCACCTAGGTACGTAGACCCTTGGATGCTAACGGATATATGTTCCTACCTCAGACCATATGGGCCAATTCCCGCGTTAGGGTATATCCGTGAATGTGGCATGTTTCAACCCTTTCAAGGCGGGTTATTAGCTCGTTTCTAACGAAGCCACCTAGGTATCCCGGAAGTCGGGGACCTGGCTCGAGAGGCCCAGCCTCAAATACTGAGGACCAAGCTCCACAACCACACAGGGAGCGCTCGATCTGCAGCCTTCAGCATGCTTGAAGATCAGGATAAAGTTGAGCTGCTGACGCGCGCCTATGTCAAGGCGGAGTTTGTGGAAACTATGAAGGGAAGGGTAAGGGGACCTGAAGCTGTGCTTCTCAGGGACATTCTGTTCGACTTTGCATATCCGGCTCCCCCCTTACAGTGGTTCAATTGCGCTAGTTCGTCGTGAAGGTTGGCCTTTTATTGCCGTCCTGTTAAAAACGATCGCTTACACAGCTCCACGCCGTGTGAACAGGTGCGGCAAGATTCTACCAGTAGAGGAGATGTCAGAATTGTTATTGGCATCCATCCAAGTGGTGCTGATCAAATCCCTGCAAGGACCGGGTATGGCTCTCCATCTTGTTGCAATCGTCTGAAGGGACACAAAAAGTTAGGGGGCCAGGCAGCTTGCATCCCTCCTAGCCAGAAGAAAGAATAGCTATAAGAAACTCGCTGCGAGCTTTCATAGTTGAACTGTGAACTGAAAGAAGCTAGAGAACTCCCGCACACATGAGTAGGTTGCGAATTGCATGAGAACTGAGGAGCTGCATGTGAAGCAGGCGCGGGAATGCCCGTTGCAGAGAGCTGTGCTCCAGTGTAACCCCCTGTCAATCCACCCCGCGTCAATCATTCCCGAAAGCGTTGGGTGAGGGCCACGACAGCGTATTGTCTCTTCGGAGCCAGATAAGACCGCTAAGCGAGCACTCATAAGCCCCTCTCATCAATCACATCTGCTATGAGTCTTCATTCAGGTCCTTTTGGGTAACACGGACAGCATCAATCCAAGCCCAACGTAGTTGATCATCCAGACAAAGTGCATATATACAGGGCGTAATGAGAGATTGAAACTACTTGAGGTATATGGACGTCATCTTCCCAGCGTCCATCATCTCCCCATTCATGATTCCATGGACGTACGCCTCCCCTACAAGTTCCCCGCAAAAAGGACCAAAGTCTCCCCCCTGCGACATGCGTATGATGTAGGGCGCGGCGACCCCCGCAACGAGACAGACACGGTCGCCCGGTTTGCTGTACGCCGGGCCCAACCCGATATACCCTCGGCGCGTGGCGAAGAAAGACCGCATATAGCTCGGCCTAATAGCGGCATTGAACATGGAGAAGAGGATTTCCGGGTCAAGGTGGCTCTGCGTTGCAGGGAGAAAGTCGACATGCTCTTGCGGGCTGGACTGTCGGTGGTTCTGGTCGATGGCTACAAGAGTATTCAATACACTCATGACCCTCTCTAGTCGTTTGGGTTCAGGGGCATCGCTGCTGTCTGCTCCTTCATCTTCGGCCTCGGAGTGACCCGGAGACTCTGCGGGTCCCGCGGTGTCGGGAGTCGGCGGCACAGGCTCCATGCCCGTGAAGAGTCGGTAAACAGCGGCATCTGTATGCTCCAGGGTGTTGACGTCGTGCATGAGAAACAACATTAGGGCGATGGACACTGAGCGGAGGAGATCAAGCCCCGGTCCCGGCCCCTGTATGCTGGCGCTTGCACAATATCCCAGAACTTTGTCAAGATGTTGGAGTAGAGCGAGGGTACTGAGTATCCGATCGACTCGCTCCCAGCCGCTCAAACCGTCGTGGCAGTACGGAAAGGTGTCGTTATCGTTCGTTGTTCCATTCCGGCCGTCCGTCGCCGGTTTCATCATGGCTGTTTTGTCCAAGGGTTGAGATGCCGAGCAGGCAAGTTCGAAAAGCGGCTGAGAGGTCGCCTCCCCTCGAACTCGGCGGCCGTTCACCTCGTACAGGATATCCAGCGCCGCAACGACCCGCTCGCGGTCGTATTTCTTCTCCAACTCAAAGTAATTGTCCAACGACCTCTTCCAATACCTGTACGCCACCCTGAGCTCGTCTGGTGCGCTTTGCCCCTCAACCTTTGGGTGCAAGTCACAGACCAGAGTTCTCCAGATGGCATCTTCCACCTGAATGTCAGTTGGGTAGGGGCTTCCAGCTCTTCGATGCGCAATGTCCAAGACGCTGCGAAACCATGCGGTGGTGTACAGAATTGCATCGGCGCGGGATATCGACATGTCGGCTCCGAACGGGATGTCGTAGACAGAACCAACCTCGACGATTTCGTCAACACAAAAGCCCTGTATTTTCATCACGTTGCAGCCGGACAGGATCTCGATGGTGGGCTGGAAGTCCAGAGTTGCACGGTATGCGCCGATCGGCCCTAGTGTCTGGATGTACACATGGTCGACGCTCGCGTGCGCCGGACTTCTCTGTCCGCTCCAGTCAGGGACCCAAGACGGCAACGTCAGCTTTCTCGGGTGGCCTATGCCCGCACACGGGAGGAGCAGCCGAAGGGTGAATGGCAAGCTTTCTCGACTTGACGAATACATGCACTTGGCCGCGCTGACAAACACGTCCTCGGCTGACTTGGTGTAGTCCGGCTTGAGACCTGGGTTTTTCGCCTCGCGGGTGAAGCCGAGTGCAGCGTAGACCATGTCCCTTGGGTCAGTAGCCTGAAATTGGCGCCCTGTATCCAGCGCCAACGACAAGGGCCAGCGGTTGGAGGCCTTGTAGAAGGTCTTGATGTTACTGGTGAGCTCGCAGTTAAACATCAGGTCCGTACCGCACTCCATCATGCCGGGGTCTGCTGTGCCCTGAAGCACGGCGAGGAATTCGTGCGACGACGACATGGCTCGCGAGACCCGCACCAACTCTTCCCACGCAAACGTCTCGCCGCCGCATACGATGTTGAGTTCGTTGGCGACAACAACCTCTTGAATCACCCACATGCGGCGGAACCAGGGATTTCGAAAGAGTCTTTTGAGTGCCAGGATAAAAGGCCGATAACGCTGTTGCGTGTAGGTTGCGTAGATGCCGAAACCGGGATTCCTTTGGACGCTGCGTGTCAGGATGTCGGCCACCATCTCCTTGGCGAGGCTTGCATCTTGTTGGTGGCCAAGCCAGGCGGTTACACGATGCGCGCCCTCGAAGATATCTTTCATCATGTCCACTTGTTGGCTCTTCTCATTGGTGTCACTTTGATTGATACAGATGAAGTCGATCCAGACGCGCTTTGCAGTAGTGGCCGAGGCGAGGGCGCGAAGCAGCTGCTGGACTTTAGTGGTTGTTGGGAACGGTTCTCCATTGAGAGATATTTCTGATGTAGTAACGTTGCCATCCCATGTGTAGGAAATGGCCTCATAGGATCCCGCCGTGTCGAGGGGGAAATGCAAGAGGGCGTAGTCTGCGGATAAGGCAGTCGTGTGTGTCGGCAGCGTCAAGAGTCGAATTTCGCGACCGCGAAGTGGCGCGTATTTGAATCGCGAGGGAGGCCCAGACATAATGGGTCGAACGAAAAACCTGCAGTATCCGCCGAATTTGAGGATTGCGAATTGCAAAGAGGGTTGGAACTGATTCGAGGCAGACCTAACCAAACTGCACAACCTCCCGACTCGGGCTCACCGAGAATCTAGCGATGGCGCCACACCGCGTGTTGCATCGTGTCAAACATGCATGCTGTCGGTCTCTCTGCGGCTGAGGAGTTGGGATTTAGGCCGTGGAGAGCAGGCTCTCTTGGCACGCCCGGATTCGGCGCCCTTGTCAGTCGATTTGGGAGGAGTGTCTCAGCCACCCACCATACTTCTATCGAGCAACAAGCACCTCGCCTCATGTGATTGGAGCACGACTGGCTTGACGCCCAAAACCTGTTTTTCTTTTTGTTGTACGTGCTGAAGCTCAAGTTGCATGTCAGATTGGCCGTTTGGGTCTATTTATGACCCGGACAGTACGTCGTCCACAAGTCCCAGTGAGACATATTCATGTTTGTATCCCAGTGGTTGAAGATAAGTCTAATCACTACTGCCTGGCATTTGTGAATCATTAGCAATTATTGTGCATATTCCATTCTCTCTAGCACTCACAGTGTCTATTCAAACAGGCGCCACGGTCGGCCTACTGATCTTGAGCGGAACCAACCCGCAACACGCAGAAAAGATCGCGAAACGACTTGCTGCTCGACGTGACCGACTCCATCAGTGCAGCTTCTATTGCGTCCCGATACTATGAGACTACTGTGGCCACCGGGCAAGGACCAGCAGGGCAGAGCCGGTTATGGACCTCCTCCAGACTGACACTAGGCTAGGAGGCACACCCATCACCCCAGTGGAGGCAGCAAGGCCGCCACACTACGGTCCTGGTTGCACAGCCTCGAGGGCTCCAAACCACGAAACAATCATCCAAGATCTTCACCAAAAGAAGGTTGCCCTCCTTGAGCACAATGTTTGTGCAAACTTTCACATCTCTGCACTCTCGTTAATCTCATCCGCCATTGATACAGCCGAGGGATTGAAGCGAGGAGGAGGGTTTCCAAATATGGACGACTCCATCCACGAGCAGATCCAAGACGATACCGAGCACCTCAGAACGGAGGCATCTTTGAGGCAGTATCAGCGACAGCAGTTTCAGACCTACGTTGAAACCTTGATCGGGATGGTTAGTATCCTGCACTTGATCCTCAGCTTACGAGTCAAAGTCCTATGCACAGCCAGATTTGCTGACAAACTTTGCCTTGCTATTGAAACAAGGCCCACAACCGCGTGTCTCATTTAGGAAACGAGACTAACACACACATTGCCAGAGACAGTGGGACGCTAGCCGCCGCGGCGTTTGAGAACAGTCTGGTCATCGAGGCACTCGCTTGGCCAACGTTGTTCTTCCCGGTGATTGTTGTATCAGCAAGTCTCCCCGCTTTCCCCAGGTGAGAATTAGGTCTAACTTCATCATAGGCTGTGTGTAGTACGGGGATCTTCGACTTTAGAAAGTCATCCTTGCCAACGGGTTATCCCTGGGCGGTGCTTCTCGGCAGTTCGGTCGCCCTCAAAATCTTGCTTGTTGGGTTCGTGGTCTAAAGGAGGCGGAGACCGATTCAGCAGAGGCGTATTCGCGACCGTGATGCGAAGCTTGAGGAGCGTGGTTCATACGCCGCGGCCGGTGGCCACTTACCTGCCTGAGTTCAGTCGGACTCGTTCCTCCCCGAAAGCCACCGAGAAAATTTGGCCTGAAGGCTTCGTCACCCAAAATAACGCCAGGGGCAGTTCGCCAAAGCCATCGCATTCTTCAGTATCCAGGCAGCAGGCTTGGTACAGGTACTGTGGTGGCTAGATTGTCTCAGTGTGTTTGGAATCAAGGCTGCCAATTCAGTCGTAGCTCGAGAGATACTTGATTGAATGTCAGATATCGGACGTTACATGGGCTGAAGAGAGATTAAGAGGCGCTAAAAGGATGACGGGTCTAGGCGATAATGAGGTGAGGTCCTCGTTAAACATGGTCAAGCGAGGGTTCATTTCTGCGGCGTCGTGGCGTCTATCCAGGGCTGAACGCAAGCGAACCGCGTTCGCGCTTAAGGATGTCGCGGCGGGGCGGCCCTACGGCCCGGGCGATGATACTCTGGCGCCTAGCGGTCTAGATCATAGGGCGGAAGGGTCTGTGTGGCTTGGTATTCCCAGCCCCAGTCGGTCCGACAGTATTTCGCTTCATTAGGCAGCGTACTTTTGTGATCAACCACAAGCGCGTTCTAACCTGGTAGCGAGCGAGGGTTACATTCTAGGATTCCAGCGGTATGGAATCTTTGCAGCCAAGTCGGGCCAAGCGTTTATCCCAAGGACCGGAAAGTAACATCACTTGTTTCGCATCGACTAGAATCATTGACTTTCACGCGGGTGTCAATGTTACCCTCAGGCAGAACGAAGGTCTGGCGATAGTGACAGCGGGCCAACCGAAGGCCGACGGAGCTTCAGACAAGCCGTTACGAACTGAGTCGGCGACTTGACGGTGCCGAGGGCAACATGTATGAACTTGCCCCGGGCCTATCCACATCGCACAGCCATGAAAGTATATAAACCATCCTCTGGGACATGGAAATGGTTCCCTCTCTATCATCAACCACCGCAACATAGCATCTCACCCTCAGAAGCTCTCACTCTCGATCACATCCCTTACAATGCTTCTCGCCCTTCTTGCTAGCGGCTTGCCGCTCATCACCGGAATGGCCACCTCAGCCGTTCACCAGCGAGACTCACAGAACATCTTGGTCTCCCTCTTTTTCGATAAGACCACGAATGTCAGTTCCGTCATCGTTTCCGACAAGGTCAAGGCCAAGATCTTCGGCCACGCCTGCGTCAGCACTCTTACTGTCGGCTCCCTGAACATCGGCTACAACGTGGACCAGTTTGGAATCGGCGAGCTCCGCCTCGGTCCCAAGACGTACAAAGTCCACTCGGATGCTAGTGTCTCCGGCGGCATCACTTGTGACACCATCTACGACGACTCTGAGTTGCACATCGACTGCGTGGCACCATGGACTTCTGATATTGAGCCCTCCGAGCTGCCCGCCGACGCCACTCAGGCTTGCTTCGAGGATCACCTCACCCGCCGCGCCGCTTATGGTCTTGACGGAGATGTCTCCGAGCCACTTGCCCCACGCGATGCCCGGGAGACCGAGACTCGCCATCACAGACGCCAAGCAGGCTCCATCGGAGGAAGCACCTGCAATCCCTACAAAGTCACCAGGCTCGTTGGCAACGGAAATCCCCACCAGAATTACCACAACGTGCAAATTAGTGTAAGTACTCCTCGGTCCACCGCCCAACACAGCTAACCAGAGGGGCAGGAAAACCTCGACTGCAAAGGCGCAACCCAATGCACAGTCGGCTACCAACAGTCCAAGTCCTTCAGCGTCGGCTGGACCTCGACCGTCGGAGTCTCCTGGATCAGCGGCGGTTTCGCGGTCGGTCAGTCGTGGTCCACCGGCAACTCGTACGAGTGCACTGCCTCCAAGAATGAGAGGGTGTGCATCAAGTACAAGACGGCCATGACGGCTTACACTGTTGATGGAGGCTGGCATAACCCTTGCACTGGGACGACGTCGTGGGATACCAAGAACGTGATCATTTGGAGCCCGAACAAGAATAACAAGGGCGGTGGTTATTACTGCGTTGTGGGATCGAGCTGCAAGTACCAGGGAAATACTTGGTTGGTTAAGGAGGGGAGGGCTGGTGGTCCTTAGATGTCGTTTTGACATTGAGTGGCGAGCAGGTTTTTCGAGGGTTGTTCTGCCAGGGGAGAAGTAGATGTCTGTTCGTTTGTATGTCTGGCTTGCCGAGTTTAATCTGATTCTATTCTGATAATTACTCGCTCAAATGATCTCTACCCTTGGTATCTCCTCCGCTCTTAGCTTTTGCCCATCCGGCTTTACCATCAAGTTCCACACCTCGCCATGCATCAACCCGTGAGCATAACACTCGCCCACCAAATTGTATCTACCGTCACCACAGGGGCGGAGAAGCAAGGGAGTTTCAGCGCCAACAACAAAACATAGCTCGTCACCAAGCTCAGGGTATCGAGGACCAAGCCCAATGACGCCGTTTTCGAACGTAATAAAGGAGCGATGTTGGAATACCCTTGAGACCAGCCGGCGGAATTCGGGATCTGCAAGTTCCTCTTCGGGTGGAGGACGCCCGGCGCTCAATGTCTTGAGATACGCAAGCCACATTTCCTCTTTTGTGAGCCTATATGCCCACTCTTCACCCTCAGCTTTAGGGCAAACGAGCAACGGCGGAATCCGAGGAGGGATACGTGTGACATGGCTAATCAGCCATTTCGACAACCACTTGTCCTCCATGGCGTGCTTGACAACATTTTGGCCTCGCGGATACCGCAATCTGTCTGTTGAAGTCAGGGGGGACCCCATTTTAGTTGGGTTGACATGCACGTACCTTCAATCGGACCAATGTATGAAACCGTGCTGACACATACGCCCCTTAGAAGAAGACGGTTTCCCTGAAACTCAAAGTCTAGAACAGCATCACCACCAGCGGCGTAGCTGATCCCGGAGTCCTCGGAAATATTGCTGTGAGCCAACTCCCGACGATGATCCGAGTAGTCCGGCACCCACGAAGGGAGATCATACCCCGGCTTTGAATGACAGCCACTCAAGACCCGCAAGTTTCCCTCCTTCGCGATGCAAAGCTTCGTCACCTGGATATACAGACCCCCCACAGAAGTACTACTGTAATCGACGACAACATCACCGCTATCTGTGATGAGACCCAGCCCAGCATACACCTTATCCCGTGGATCCGTCGCCTGTTTATACCTCAGTAGTCTCAACATCTCCCTCAAAGACGACGTGTGCGACTCGAAACGCGGCGTATACGGAATCTTCACCTCGCCACTGAACAAACTCCCCATCCGCAAATGCATCATCCACTCAACCATGCTATTCAGGTCTTCATGCCCAAGAACAAAATACGAGTCCTGGATGCCAGACAGCACCCCGGCAGCGGTGACGAACTCGTTCCACTCCAACGGTTCCGACGAGCCACAGAACACCAGCGTCTTTTGACTGAGCAGAACTTCCTGCACAACCCACGCCCGTCGCCACCAGGGACGACCAAGAAGATGAACTAGCCCGTCGACTCGACTAAAGGTATCCGCAGCGTATCCCTCCAGCGCGGCTGTTTCCATCTGCACGTGATGACGATACAGCTGTAGAATGTCTTCCGGATCGGAGGAACTAGGGATTGGGCGCTCCCGTAGCCGAGCAGGCCGTTTCATCCAGGTCTCATTGATCTCGCGAATCGCCCTGAGTGAGAGATCGCTGTCGTTGACCTCGGGACCGAGCCAAACAAGCGTTGCGAGGGACTTGCTGTAGATTTGGCCCATCATGGCGACTTGGGTGTCGCGTTCGGAGGTGTCAGTTTGGTTGATGCAGATTGCATCGACCCATAACAGCAGAGAGGCGTCGGTTGGATTGGGTTGGAAACGTCGGAGAGCGGCGTCGAGGTTGTACCGCACGGGGAATTCGATGCCATCGAGGAGAACGACTTTGGTTTTGTTGTCGTCTGCCCAGTCGGGAGGGAGCTCGTCGATTGGGGTGCTCCATGTGTAGGAGAGGGCGCGGTATTCGGGCGGCGGGTTCAGCGAGGCGTGGTGCAGTTTCAGTTGGATGATGTTGTCTGGTCTAGGCTGATCGTACTCGATGAGCCGGATTTCACGCGGGGATAGCGGTTTGTAGGGATATTTTGACATGATCAGCTACGATTTGGACGCTGTAATGCGAGTTTGAAGATGTGAAGATGTCCAGGATGTGGTTGATTTAGGGAAGATGACTACGGGAAATACCGCAAATGCGGGGAAGGTGGCAGCCTGGTGAGGCTGCTCAAGGATCCAAACTATCACCACAACAAATTCCTGACAGCAAGAGCGTCATTCACCCATCAAAACCGGCCTCCTTGCCCATCGTGAGAAGCAAGCCCCCGGTAATGCCGAGATCCAGCCACCTGCAGACCGACCTCGGTGCCGCAAAACAAAGTCCCCATGACCCGTCCCACAATGCCGAAAACACGCCAATCTCGGCCTCCTCCGCTGTCTGGTGAGTCGATCCTCGGCCCGAGTGTTGACAAACTCTCGAAATGCCGTTAAAAATCCATCGTTTGCCGGTATGCCGGCGGTTGATCAACCAGCTCGAATTCTCCCTCCACGGTGGGATTGCGCTGGCTCGGCCAAGCTGCGTTGTTCTGGTTGTCGTCCTTGGTGCAGCATTTACTGCAGTCGATCCAGCAGCATGTTTTGCCAGGCGTGCAACACAGATACTTGGACACGACAGCGAAAAGCTTCGTGATGTCCAGACCGATGAGATAGAGTATAGCCAGCGGCCAGAACAAGGCGAGGAGGAAGCAACCGACGCCACGCAGAATTGCAACGATCCTCTCTGTGTCGTCGTTTTTTTGCCGGTCGAGAACTAAGAACGTCCAAATGAGGCCCGCTGATAGAATGGTGATGAGAGGATACAAGATGAAGCCGATTAATACCCCAAACTGTTCACCGCCGGTGAGGGTACTGAGTGGGCCGCTGCGCCAAAGCAATTTGGACCCTGTTCCCGAATCGGCTCTCCTGGCCAGGATTTCGATCGATTCCGAGGGCATGTACATGTTGGTCTTCGCTATTGGGGATCGTTCAAAGTTTTGGTGTGAGTGAGATGATGACGGTCGGTGAGTGTTGCGAGGATGCAAGGGAGGCGGTCTTTATATTGTCACGTCTGCGGAAGATTCTTCTTTACGGCCGCACAGTTTGCCTTTGCGAAAGATATAACCTCGTGGGCAATGAACAGTAATACGGCCGCATTAGTTTGCTGTAAGGCCTGGCGCTCTCAATATCGGCATCAGGCGACCAATTGCCATTCCCTCGGTTCATGAACTTGCAGTCCGGTTCGATTTGAAGTCATGATTTCTGGCCAATTTACAGTACACGCCAGCATGGCTATGAGCCAATTCGACATGATAAATGTCCGACATTACAACTATCGCTCATGTCGTGATAACTTTGTTCCCATGCCGCTCCAACTCAGTCGAATCCTAGCTTGGTGCTTTTCTTCCACCAGCAACCCCTCAGACTTCCATCGCTGCTCGATACGGCGGTGGCTGGTCAACAACACCGGCATTTCCTCCGACATCAGCAGCATCCCGACCCCCATCCGCGGCCCCATTTCCCCGTTTCACGTTCGGGGGATTGCCCGGTCCGTTCCCGGCCGCTCCATTTGCGCCAGACGCGTCGTTCGCTCCGGACACCGTGCCATTTGCTGCTGGCACCGCAGCTGGATTCCCTCCCGGAGCTACATTTTGCTTATCGTCCCCGGCAGGCTTCTCATGACAGCAGCTGTAGCGGCAAATCTTGGAAGTTAGCAAACACCCCGGGCACCAGAGTTCGGAGCAGTCGACCCAGCAGCATGTCGTGTCGGGTTCGCCGATAACAAAGATCGCCCACCCAACAACAACGAGAGCACAGAAAACCACAAAGATAGCCGCAGCGAGGCTACCGAGAATGAGCCAGCCAAGAAATTGAGCCAACACCATGAGTCTTTCCTTGCTTTTCACTCTTTTAACGCCATTGTAATACGCTCCATAACACAGGGCACCGAAAACCGGGCTCAGCACCGCCCATACGACAAAGAAGGCGAGGATCCCCTTTTAGCCGGGGTAGGTGAGCTTGCCGAGTGGGCCGCTCTGGAATATGCCACATGTCGTCTCGACGGGTTGGGCGGCTGCGAGGACCGGCGCGGCCGATCTCAACTGCAAAGCTGGAGGGATGTACATGGCGACGGTGTTGAAGAATCAGGTGCCAAGCTGAGGAGAATTTGACGCGATACTTGGGAATTAGAGGCTTTGAAGGATAGGGAGCAGCGCTTTTATGTTTTCATCTCGGGATAGATTAAAGTTCACTAAGCCGACGTCTTACGGCCGGCCGGCGCACAATTCAGTTGTGGCTTATGCCAGGCATAACCTTCTCTGGGGTCTGTGGATGCCATTCAGACGGGTGGGTATTTGTGACGGCAATCGTGGGTTGTTCTTGAGGTTGCACGAATTGCAGCGCTCGTAACCCGCGACGGGGTTCTCAGACAAAGCGACGGCTCCTCGCCCATATGATAAGTCGTTCTTCTTTAAAATTTTTGTGGTGGTATTATTCCCATCAGGAACTTTGCACAAGACATGACCAGCAGCATCCAAGTGGTATTTCCAGGCACAAGACATTTTACCAATGTTTGCTAAGCAATTTTGGGGCCCGAAATGTTCTGCACCTAGGCTGCGCATTCTTTCACCGATCTCGTTGTGAGAGGTGTTTAGCGCCCATCCGAAGTGAGGGGTAACCGACTGGGAACAACGAACCCATCAAGAATGGACCAACAACTACTCCGGCTGCTCTCGGATCCCGAACACAATGAAAGCTTGCTAGATTTGACGACGGAATTGACTTACCCACCCGAAACGTGCGAACACCTCCGGCAGCCAAATTTCCGGGACTTCCGATCGCCTCTCCTCACAGACATCCAGAGATCGTCGACATCATGCCTCCTTTGCCTTGTCGTTTCCACGGTCGTTGCAAGGTTGCTACCGGACTTAGCGGCTCTAGGCGAGGCTAGAGTCAGACTCGATTCACTCGAGACGTTGGGGCGAGCCAAACTGTGTATCGGCGCACAAACAGGCGTGACTGGGAAGAATTTCAGAGAAGAGTGTCTTGAAGTCTGTTGCGATGGTGAGTATCCCAGTCTCCAACTTGGCAGACACCTTTAACAAAAGCGTATAGACCCAAATCTGTCCCCTCTAATTCCTGTCCTATCTCGCTCAACCCAGCAAACAGACAGCGATGAAGCTCTTCTCCGGATCAAATCATGGATGGCACACTGCTCTAACAACCACCTCGCCTGTCGCTCAACCCAGCCCAACAAAATGCCACGACGCGTTCTGAAGATCTCACAAGGAGGTCAAAAAGTCAACCTCCACCTCACAAAAGGCGAAAAATCACCTTACCTCGCACTCAGCCATTGCTGGGGTTCAACACCACCGCTTCAAACAACAAAAGCGAACATCGGCGCCCACCTACACAACATTCCACTCACCTTCCTTCCCCGACTCTTCCTCGACGCGATCACCCTCACATCCCGCCTCGGCCACCAATACCTCTGGGTCGACTCCCTCTGCATCATTCAAGACTCCCCACCCGACTGGGACCGCGAATCCTCCCTCATGTCATCCATCTACACCAACTCCGCCCTCACCATCGCCGCCACCCACGCCGCATCCTCGTCCTCCTCCCTCTTTTCCGCCTCCACCGCAACACCCATCCCACTCGGCAACGCCACGCTCTACGCCCGCCCCGCAACGCGACACATCCACCGACACCCCTCCCCAGCATTCCCACTCCTCACCCGCGCCTGGGTCTACCAAGAACGACTCCTCTCCCCTCGCGTGGTGCATTTCACACCTGACGAACTCTCATGGGAATGTAACCGCTCCATCCGCTGCCAATGCGGTTATTTCGACCGCGCAGACGCGCGATACACCTTCCATGCCGACAAAAGATGGGGCGTGGATATCAAGAGGCAACATACCACGTCTCTTATCAAAGCGATTGCTATCAATGATAAGAACGCATTGCATGCGCGTTGGAGGAAGGTTGTGACGGAGTATTCACCTTTGTCACTCTCCAGAGCTGGTGATCGGCTTCCTGCGTTATCGGGCTTGGCGAAACAGATGAGGAGCGTGGCGAGTGGGAGGTATCTAGCTGGGATGTGGGAGGGGAGCTTTTTCAGGGATTGCTTGTGGGTTGCTGTTGATAAGCCGGGAGAGAGGAGTAAAGAGTGGGTGGCGCCGAGTTGGTCCTGGGCTTCGCAACGGGGTGGAGTCAGGTATACGAATGGGCAGAGGATGGAGATGGGAGCGTTGGGGGTTTATCATCCGGCCGAGTTGGGGAATTGGGGTGATGTTGCATCCGAGTTGGTGGGTGGGAGTTGTGAGCTAGTTGGGGCGGGGTGCGTGGCTGGGGGAGTGGATGATACTGGGAGGGTGGAGAGCGGTTGGGTCAAGGTTCGGGGGTATGTTGTTGATTTGGGACCTTTGGGGGAGTTGTTGAGGGTTGAGGACGGGAGATGGGTTGTTGAAGTCAATGGGGTCAAGTCTTGGGATGCGTTTTGGGATGAGGCACCCGAGGGACTTGAAGAAGGCAGTACGTTTTGTCTGTTGAGAGTGGGTTGTATCCCCGCAATTGGAAAGGGCCCTCCGTATGACGAGTGGTCTTTGTTGTTGGTACGTCTCGGTGTTGGCGTAGCGCACGGAGCTAACCTTTTACAGCGCCTGGTTGACGGAGCCACGTTTCAAAGATGTGGTCTTGTTGGCCGTTCCAGGCGGCACAAAGGGACCGGACCAGAGGGCATAGAAGAGTATTGCGAACACACTCACGATACTAGTGCCTGGTTTGGAAAGGTAAAAGATACTGCAGTTGTGACTGTCATCTGATATTGAAGCATCAAAGACAAAGTCTTCATCCTAACTGACGTCAATGCCTTGAAAGCCAAGTATCGACTGGCACACGACACTATGGATACTGAAACACTACAAGACAGAGTACAATAAATCACATCACCCAATCCGAAATTCTTCCACCCTCCGCCCTTGAAACAGTGCCTCTCCATCCATCAGACCGTCAACGTAGCACTCGCCCACAAACTCATACTAACCGTCTCGGGGTCTCAAAACGGTGGGAACGTGGCACCCAAAGATGACGCACACAGCATTGCCCTCGTTTGCTCGCATTGGCCCCATAACTAAGACGCCCATTTCTGTTGTCAATCGACGTTTCCTCATCCGCTGGGGATCCGTTGTGTCGCGTAGTCGAGAAGCGAGACCGTCCTCGGGTGGGTTTTCGTCCAAGCGAACAGGTTTGATGTCATGGTCCCTACCGATACGTTGAATGAGGCTCTCAACAGTTAACCCCCAGCGACGAAATTTGCATCCCCAACAAGCCAGTTGATCGACCAGCGATAGGTTGCTGATGATGCCGCGCTCAGCTGACGCTTTGAACCATACAACTGCAGCAACTCCTCCCGAAATTGGCGTGTCGGTGTCGGGAGACACAGATACCGATCCTGGCGATCCAAGACCAAGCATCTAACCAAAGCGTCAAGATTTTCCGCGTGGTTTGTCCTACTTGCCGTGGTGCTATTAGCCGGTGACGTCGACCGCACCAACTGTAACCATCTGTCATCCTCGTCGGGGACCGCACCAAGCCCATCAACACGACCCAAAACAAACCTTGAACACGTCAGACTCTTCCAATCCTCCGAGATGCGGTACTTCGGCGCTGTATAACCTGCAGCTGCATACACAGCCGGATGCCTCGGATACCTCCTGCCCCTCGCCGGCCCAAAATTTCCAATATGCCTCCTGCGCTCTGACTAACCATCAACGGGACTTCGTACGTCTGCACCGCAACTCTCCAATCCGGGATCCAAGAAGGCAACCTGTCCCCATCCCCATCTTTCCCAGGACATGAAAACAACTCAGCAAAGCAAACAATATCCAAACAATTCCACATCTCCATAAAGCCCTTCACAAAATCAACATGCACCTTCTCCAACCGTCCTCCATAAGCAGGCCGCCCAACCATGACCCGATCCGCCTCCTTCGCAAGCCCAAGCACCGAATAAATCCGATCCCTCGGATCCGTCACCGCACAATCGCCCGTATACGCCACCAGCGCAACCAAGCCCATCCGTCCGGACTGTTCCTCAAACCACCGTCTGAGCCTTCGCCTCCCCCCACCCCGTGATCCAAAAGTCTTCATCCACGTCTTGAACTGGTGCGAAAGTAGCGATTGTGTCGCGGATGTCGGAGAGATAGGCCACCAAATTGACTGCTGCGTCTGTTGAGGGTGTTGAGGGAGTGATTCAGACTGCTGTGCCGTGCGAGAGGGAGAATAAAGGGCCCATGAGCTGGACTTGGGAGGCGCGCTCGTTTTCGTCGAGTTGGTTGATGCAGAGGGAGTCGATCCAGTACCAGGTTGTGGAGGAAAAGGCGGGGTTTTGGCGGATGGAGGTGAGGATTGGATATAGACTATCGAGAACAGGAACGGGGTGGCCGTTTAGGGCTACTGTGTGGGTGTGGGTTGGGGAGCCCCAGGTGTAGGAGAGGGTGGTGAAGCGGGGGTAGTCGTTGGTTGAGAGGCGTATTGTTTGCAGCGTGCCTGACATGGGAGAGTTTGGGGCGCAATGGAGACGGAGGATGCGGATTGAGTCGGGAGTTGGGAGAGGTTCATAGAGGTGCGACGTTGTCGTTGATGTTAGAGTCGAGATGTTGTTTTTGGTGAGGTTGATGATGCGATGGAAATGCTTGAGCGGGGACGGGTAGTTTCAAGCGATCCTTGGTAGCACAGGATTCTAGCCGCTACCCTAATGAGTTTGGTAACTTTATGTATCTTGCTGCATGCCGCAGATGCTAAGATTGGACAAGCCCCAAGACTACTTTGGTTTCATTTCCAACCGTAACTTGGACCACCCTGAAAAGCCCAATTGGTATCCATACATCGTGTGCTCACCATTACATCCCACCGCTCCCAGAAGGGTGTCGGACTGACCACAAACCCAACCTGCTACAGATCCAAAAGCACCAACTCGTCACTCAAACTGTCTCCACTGCTCGCATTTTCGCCCGCATTCTCCTCTCGCCTCGCCGACGGACAAATCGTCTTGATGAGTGTCTCGATGGAGTTAACCGAAAACTCTCCCTTCTTCCGATACCACGACACAGCCATGTTCAAAATGTTCTTGATCTCACGTCCATTGACGCGCCAAGTGGCTAGCCGGGCGACATCTGAGGGACTCAGAGACCCGACGTCTTCTGGGACTCGTTCGATGAAGTTGTTCCATACGCGGACTCGATGATGTTCTGTGAGTGATGGGAATGTGATGTGGATCTGGGCTCGCGAAAGGACAGCTGGGTCGATCGTTCGGCCGAGGTTTGTGGTGAGGAAGATGATTCCTGAGTATGCGGTAAGTAGTTGTCATCATTGACAGTGGCTACGGTTACTTACCTTTGAAGTACTCTGCCTGACGGAGAAAAGCCAGCAAGTCCTTCCTGTCCGTACTAGATTCCTGGTTTTGGAACAGGAAATCGGGCTCTACTATGTGTCAGCGGACCATTATTGGTGGTTGGCGTACTGCAAAAGTGTCTTACCATCAAACAGCACGAGACTGCCCCATTCGGTGGCATCCTTCAGGAATTGCGCGAGCGTAGCATCGTATCCCTGCACAACCCGGAACGTGTCGGGCTGGATGGATGTTGGGTCGGCTCTCAGCAGAGGGCAACCGAGATGCTCGGCAACTGAGGCAATTTTAGTAGTGCATCCCAGCTAGCTTTCTTTGAGACAGTCGCTTACGAGATTCCGCAACCAGTGTTTTGCCAGTACCGGGCGGGCCACTCAAGATGACGAGAAGACATTGACCTAGAGTGTTGTCAACATACAGCGTCAAGTTTATCACGTTTCACTCACCTTTTCCTGTAATGAGATCGTCATAGCGAGCTGTCAACTCCATGTGACCCTCTACAAGCGTCTTGAGTACGTCCTTCTTTTGCTCATCCAAGACAACCTTCTCAAAGACCGACTTGTCGGCCTCGACAGGTGTTAAAGTGTGGATGTTGAAGGATTCTAAAGGCCGTTAGTGGAGCTGGGAAACGGAACAAGACAAGACTTACGCCAGGTCCGCTGATCAAGCGAGTAGCCGAAGGCCAGCCAAGGCATGAGGAGTAGATTATCCTCGGACTCGAGAACAACTCGTCGGTTGAGTTCGATCTCTGCTTCAGTGGGCCTGCGGCTTGCTTCTCGGTCTGCCCTTATCTGTTAGTGATGCTCCATGGGCAAAACTGATGAAGGCAGCAAACCTGAGCCTTGTCCCCAACCACCTCGCCGCCCGGGTCTTCTCCCGCCTGTATTGCTTCGCGCGATCCCTCCTGGTGCCACGAAACCTCCTTTATATCTCGTAGTCACTTCGTAGCTGTCCCCACCGTCTCCGTCTCCGTCATCATGCTTTTCCTTTTTACGACCCTTTTCCTTCTCCTCCGCCTCCTCGTTTTCCTTGATGTTATACCCTGGCAGCGGCGTGATTCGCTGAAATCCCCTACGTTCCCCGAACAGATAAGGATCCACAATCACTCTTTGGTGATCCTATCGAGGACACCCAGAATCAGTACATAATCATGAAGCCCAGCTCATCTGCATCTGACTCACCTCGCCTTTCAGCCATGTACGGTTGTTTGCTTGCTCATCTGGCGTCTTCATGTATCTAATAGTCTGCATTTCCAGAGCCATGCGGCCTCGCTCGATAAGAAGAGCACGCAGATCGGGATTTTTGGCCAGACTCAAGTACCGCAAACCAGGAATTGAGTGACGTGGAACCGCACCCTCGAAGCGCCAAGCTTCGTCAAGATACTCAGCTGTGCCATAACGGAAACCGTCAAAAATGATGCGTTCGACTCGCACCGCGATTGCGTCGTCAGTTTGCACCACGCTCTTGACTCTGTAGGCCCTTGGAGGAAATCCGTCGTAAGGGATCACATAAATGCTCTTCTCTGGAAACAGGGTCCACAGAAGCTTGAATGTGATCTTGTCCTGTTTCTCGAGCTCCTCAAGCTTATCAAAGTCGTCGTCAAAGATCTCCTCGATGACCGAACATAAGAGCTCGCAGTGGCTCCGCGTCGTCTCGTCGTCGGCCGTTTTGGCGATCTCGGCGACCTTGTCCAATGCGAAAAACAGACCTCGGTGTGGCGTGAGTGAATCGGCGAAAAGGTCATTCTTGTTCCAGGTGATCCCGTACGTCTCCAGCGTCTCCTTGAGGGCGTCTCGTAGATAGGGGCTCTGCAGGCGGACTTTGTAAATGTAAAACCCCTCGTGGCCCAGATTTAGATTTCGGCGCTTGTAGATTTGCACGGCGGCGCCTTCCTGCTTGTTTTTCTTGGCCTGCGGAAGCGATGGCGGGGCGTGCTCGACCCATTTTTCGTCGTCAACCTTCCATTCGGGACCCTCGAAGAAGCTCTGGATTGCGTTGGACCGTCCAATGTGCTCGAGATTTGCCCTGTTCCGTTTCTGGCGGGTGAAGAAGCGATGGTTTGTGATTGCCGGCGCTGCAGGAGGCGAGCTGGGGCGGGCAGCGGGGCCACCCATGGCGCTGGATTGAGTGCAAACAGATCGCACGACCTAGCCGGCAGCCTGAGGTCCAGCCCTGGTGTGGTGGGTACGTCAGCGCGTGGAGCATTATATAACTGTCGCCGTCTGCAGCGCCTGACAAAACCGGCGGTTCCTGCGGCAGCCAGCTGCGCGGGCCGTGTGCGCGGGGCCGAACGAAGGAACAACCAGTGGCTGTGTTGGGTGTGATTGCCCCAGGCAGCGGGCGAGACACACCCCGGTCCCCCCTCTGTGCCCCGCTCGGACACGATCTTAGCCAATTGAACCGCGTGCACGAGGCCTCCTAGCAATGCAATGCGCCCCCAAATAGACCCATCGCTCATGCCTGGACTGGCCCCCAACTCGAAGTGCCCGACGGCTGGCTCTGATAAGGAAGCCACGACTGCGGGAATCGGACGAAATGGCCATGCGACCGTCATAAGTGAAAACCTTCGATCGCGATGGCTGGCAAATCCACCAGAACCTCTCCAGAGCCTGAAACTGTCCGGCGCGACGGCCTGACAGTCCTTCACAATCCTCGAGATGTTGAACTTGAGTACGTCTCCGTCCTTCGGGGCCAACTTGGTTTTCTCGGCCTGCTAATCGACCTGAAGCCTTGTCATTCTCCATGGCCTGAACGGAGCGCCCTTTCGTACCTTTTACCATGAGCCAACCGACTTCTATTGGCCCGTCGATATCGCAAAGACGCTGCCAACAGCTCGAATTATGGTGTTTGGTTACGTGGCAGATATTTCGAGCGGATCATCGAACTCTCTCGGAGTCTACCAACATGCTGAGAGCCTGCTCCTTCATCTCAGGAACAACCGTCTCGGCGCCCTTGTGAGTTTGCCTCCTCCCTTCGAGGACTGAGGTCCTGATTTGCCTTGTAGCAAGAAAAGCGACCGATAGTGTTCCTCGGTCATAGCCTGGGAGGAGTGGTCATCAAACAAGTATTAAATCCCAGAACCCCAGCATTCACTCCACTGACCACGACTTAGGCTCTTGTAATCAGTCAATCCTCGGACCCATATATTCTTAAATCCACTAAACTGATCGTCTTCCTCGGTACACCTCATCGAGGGAGTCATGTTCTTGACAAGTCGATCGCCAAGGTTGGTCTCTCTGTCATGAAGCTCGCAAGCAGGGAAGTGCCGAGAAGTGTCAAGACCATGCTGCAGCCCAGGGCAAATGAATCCTTCATTGTCAACAGCGACTTCATGCGAGTCAAGGGCCAGATTCAGATCATCAACTTTTATGAGCAGGTTGCCCGGCAGGGACTACAGGATGTGGTCGTCGACAAGGACTCGGCAGTCTTCGATTCGGACTGGTCGGAAAACATACCACTTGCACGAGACCATGAACACCTGGTGCGCTTTGAGGGAGAGCAGGACGATGCATACAATACTCTCCGCCAGACGCTTCAGCGCAAAGTGACAAAGCTCCTTCAAGAAATTGCTGAGTCGGCAAAAGATGGTATGACCCAACGGCCCTGAACCCGACTTGCAGCTCGACTGACACGATTTTCTGTGCGTCCACAGGACGCTCTGATCGATTGATGAGAGGTATTTCGGATCACCAGTACCATGTTATCCTGCGCTGACCTTTTCTCACGCAGCCTGTCTGCAGAGTCTCGGCGAGTTCAGTACGATGATGACCACAGCACAGTTCAAGGAAGCCCACGAGAAAACCCTGAGCTGGCTCTGGGACGTTGATAGCGAACTTTTTGCCTGGATCAGAACGGGCACTGGGCTTTTTGCGGTTACCGGGAAACCCGGTAGCGGGAAATCTGTGCTGATGAGCGAAGTGGCGACAAGAATTCGGAAACGACACCGCCACCAGTTCAGCGTCGTCGTCCAGCACGCATTCAACGCCAGAGGTGGACCTAGGCAACACTCATTGGACGGATTTTTGCGCTTTGCCTTATCCCAGGTGTTGCGACAGTGTCCCTCGTCCTTTGACGCCGTTCTGGATGAGTGGATGTTTGTTTCCTACGACTCAGGTCAGCATCTCATGGGAACGGGCCTCAAGGATTCGGAAGATGTTGGCTCCGTCACATGGCCATTGTCAAGTTTAAAAAGAGCACTACATGCGGCGGTCGCCTACGCCGCGCGGGAATCGCCAGTTTGCTTCATCATCGACGCTTTAGATGAATGCGACGGCAACTCTGAACCCACTCAGGAGCTCGTGAGCTTTCTCAGCGAGATGAGTCCCGCAAACCCGCCTTCCTCAAGAGGCAGCGTACGGGTGCTATTCTCGTGCCGCGATCTGCCCGCTAGCATGGACAAGGTCATATCCGGAGGCTTTCGGATGGAGCAGAAAAACGAGCCGGACATCGTGGCTTACGTCAATGACCGCTGGTCTGCCCTGGAGTCTACCCTCGAGCCTGGGAGCAACCTCAAGCAACTCAAGACAGACCTCGTTCGAAAGGCGGACGGCATCTTTCTGTGGGCTCACCTGGCACTGGAACGCATACAGACGGCGCTAAGGGACGGCGCAACGATAGGCGAACTCAAAGAAACCGTCGATGACATTCCCGACGAGCTTGGTGGCTTGTTTGCGTTGTTACTCGGTAACATCAACCCACGCTACGCAGTTGAGACGAACACAATGTTGGCTATCACGCTGAGTGCACAACGACCTCTAACTATTACCGAGTTTCGCTACGCTACCGCATTAGCTGCTGGTCTTGATACGCTCTCACACGATAGCATTAAAGGTTCGGCCAACTTTGTCCAGGATGACGCAACCATGAAGAGGCGGATCAGAAGTCGATGCGGCGGACTTCTCGAGGTCAAAGCCGTCAAGGACGGCCTCAACGACGAAGACGGAGAAGGGCTCAACCAAGCAGGAGTGGTTCAGTTCATCCACCAGTCGGTCAAAGACAGCCTTTCAGCCAACAAACAACTACCTGAAGCACAAGAGCTTATCTCCAATGGTCATGAGACGCTGGCAAAGGCATGTGTCCAGTATCTCTCCACCAAGGAGGTGCAGGAGCTGGCCAGTCACATCCGGGCCGAATCAGGACTCGACAAACGGTTCCAGCGGCGACGACAAGAGGAGCTGCCGTTTCTCAGCTATGCTGTCGAGTCTTGCTTTTACCACTGCCAAGAAGCCGAAAACAGCGGCAAGTCCCATGCCGAGCTCATCGACCGCCATTTCGCACCGGAGGACGAGCATTTTGAGAGTTACGTCGCCTTGAGGAACGCTTTGCATCCGGAAGACAAGTACTCGCCGGGCATAAGCATCATGCAGTTGGCAGTCGAACACGACTTGGCTACCTATGTCGAGATGAGGCTGTCTCGAAATGCAGCCGATGTGAATGTTGCTCTGCCCGGTGGCCATAGCTATGTGCACATCGCCGTATGGAAGGAGCATGTGAAGACGCTCAAGGTGCTTGTTGCACATGGAGCCGATGTCAACTTCTCGCACTCTTCCAACACGGACCGTGAAAAGCCGCCTTATGAGGTCCCGTTCGAAAAAGTGCGCCCGTTGGTTGTGGCGTGTCGAAAAGGGAGCCTGGAGATGGTCGATCTACTGCTCGAACACGGAGCAGAGATCTCGGGCTGTAGTTCGTGCTACAACGGTGTTTATATCAACGAAGCACTGGTATCGGCAGCCTACTCAGGGAAAATCGAGGTTGTGAGGCGCCTGCTCGAAGCGGACGCCAGTGCATTTTCACATCCCGAAATACGAGTTGGCGCCATCACCGGGTTATCCGACGCTGTACATGCACGCATCGTTAGCACGACACCGGCGTATCGCCGAGACTACGAACTCCCGCTTGAAGCCGAGGTCGAGAAAATGCACCAGATATCCAACCTTATCCTCAGTGAGATCGACATGTACCAGGCCGATTTCGAAACCGTCTCAGCGGCCTTGTTTTGGTACCTGACAGGTTGCCATACCGAGGTACTGCGGCAGCTCATCAGCATTGGGACCGACTTATCGGGAATTGGGGGTGACGGTATGTCGTTTCTCCTTGCCGCCTGCGTCCGTGGCACTGTATCATCGGTACAAATGCTACTGAAACAGGGCGTTGATCCATACATCAGCGTCAGCTACTACGACATCTCGTATCTGCACGCGTCCGTGTTCAGCAAAACACCTGCTGTACTTTCATACCTCCTACAAAAGAACTTGCTGGTAGATGAACCAGACTCCCTGGGTATGACACCACTACACGTGGCGGCCTTTTGCGCAACCGATGAGTTTGTCAACGCGCTCCTCCACCATAACGCCGATATCAGCGCGCTGGATCACTCCGGGCGACGCCCATTCCACTGGGCAGCCAGCAACGTACACCTGAAGAATACAGTGGGCACACTTCAAAAACTCCTATACCGGGAGTCAGACATCCACGCACCCGACAAGGAGGGACTCACACCACTCCATATAGCAGCGAGGCACGGTAACCTCGTCGCGGTAGAATGGCTGCTCTCCAAGGGCGCCGATCCGGCGAGGACTGACGAATCTGGTCGCACGGCATTACATCTGGCCGCGGCCTCAGTCAGCGCCGACTCCACAGACATCATCACGCTCCTGCTTCCAAGCGTCGACATCAACACGCGCGACAGTGCCGACATGACAGCTCTGCACCACGTCTTTTGGAGCTATGATCATCAGGAGATGCGCGGTTGTAATTTTGACCCCGTCGTGGCTGTTGCCAACGCTAAGCTATTACTGCGACGCGGGTCGGACTTGGAAGCTGTTGATAATGCTGGCAATACACCGCTGCATTGGGCTGCATCAAGAGGCGTCAAAGAGGTGGTGAGGGTTTTCCTGAGAGAGGGCGCTGATCCCAATGCTTTGGATAAGAATGGACTGAGACCGTTGGATCTTGCGATGTTAGAGGACGTTAGGGAGATGTTGGAGGATGCTATGGCGTTGTATCAGAAGGCGTGTCGGAAGTATTAGACACAAGAAGACATTTTGGGCATTCCGATGCGTGCAAGAAGCCAGAAGAAACCCATGTTTTGTGCGACGGGTCTGGGCTCACGAAATTCCCACCTTACGCCCTCCTGCTCATGTTCATGGTCTTCTTACCTGCGGTGGTGTAACCCACTCTCCCGCTACAATTCACATTAGGAGAAATCGCTCCTCACCAAGCTTGCGGGCACCGCTTTCGGAAGTCATGTCCATGACGCCTTCCATGTAGCATTCCCCAACAGCCATGTATCTATCGCCGTGCCGTCTCAGCACGTACGGAGCCCCGTGTCCTCGGATCAGGCATATCTTGTCGCCGGGCTTTGCGTCCACCGGCACAAACCCCAGCCGACCTTGGGTTGTCCGGCAAAACCGGCGCGACTGCCCACCTCCTCAGTGGTTCTTCGACGTGTCCGATTACCCACATGCCGTCCCCGATGCCGCGGACCCAGTCTGGGGCTGGCAAGCTGAGAGGACGTCGCCCCGTCATCTCTCGAAAATACTCTGCCACCAACTCTGCGTGATTACTAGTTTGCTGAAAATGCAGCACGGTCGCCCAGTCAGGCATCCTGTGGAACCGCAGCGAGATGGCCTTTGCGAACTGGGTAAAATCCTCTCGCCTGCGGAAGGTCTCGTTCCACCCATCGGCCGCGAGGTCCAAGCATTCTTGAAGCCAGCGGGACACTTTGGTCCGCGTTGAATCGTCGTACGCGGCGCGCAGGCGTGACCTCGAAAACTCTCCTGGTGCCTTGGACGTTACTGCTCTCACGGCATCGATAACCTCTCCCCTAACCTCCAGCAAAGGCTGTTCGCCATCCAGTTGTACGCGAACGCAGGATTTCTCTCTTGCCGGGTATAAAAAGTTGTTCGCTGCGGCATACGTGCTCAGAGGCTCAGGCTTGTCCTTGATGGCCCAGTCCGGAACCCACGAAGGCAGGCCACCCGTGGTCGACTTTGGCCCCGAGGCGTAGGCTAGAACTCTTGTCGAGTTGCTCTGGCGGATGTCCCACGTGGCAAATTTGATAAACTCTCGATTCTTCACCGGGTCCGAGTTCTCCTCGCCGGGAGCGCTGTATACTGGGCTCAGGCCGCAGTCCGCGTTCCAGTCTTCGGCGAGACCGAGCACGGCGGCAACGTAGTCCGTCACGTTTGATGCATCCGTATACCTTGTCCGCAGTAGGACACTGAACAAGGAAGACGGCTGTCTCAGCTTCCTATTCTCGTCGATAAACCTGACTGTCCGAATGGCTTGTTGGATCCGATCGCTCTCCGGCATCTCACCGACATGCAGCCCCATCCTAGAGTCCAGGAGGAACCTCGCAAATTCGTGCTTGCCGTCCCACGGGATAGCCTGCGCGCCACATAGCACGGTGAGGGCGTTGGGCAGCCAGCTGCACGGGCCGGTCCAATCGGCTCTCTACAAAATGTGGGCGGCCAAGACCCCTCCGATCTGGAGCCCGCAGAAGGAGGTTCTGTGCAACCTTTCCCTCATTTTGTTCCTCCCCTCCGCCCACCACCCACCAAACGCGATGATGTCGCTCTCCTCCGCTTCCGGTCAATCCGATTCTTCGTCAGTTGTCTACCAACACGAACCCTTTCTCACGTTCGCCAAACGCATCCTCGACCTCGCCGCTACGTTATGGCCCCATTCGGAGTTTTGCGTCGAACGCCTACCGGGCGGCGGTTTCCGTCGCATCATTGGCCTCACACGCCGAACGCCCGCCGCGGGCGCCGACGATGGCGAGACGCATTTGATTGTGCGAATGCCTCGATTTGAGAGCGCAAAAGTCGATGATGAAGTTGCCACCCCTCCCAGAGCGACCAAATGTGCATCATGTGTCAGTCTGCAACTCACCACTCGGGCAAGAGGTAGGCAGATGCCAGAGCTGCCGATCGGTCTGGTACCGTTCGATACGGTGCCGATTGGTCGATTGGCCAGCCCATAAGCTGCTCTGCTCGTTGTACCTCCGGTTTCTGGGGTCCCGGCCATCGAGCCTCCACAGGGTCGCCATCTGGTTCCCCACGAACTCGAAGGGGCCGACACTTGTCTGGGCATCGGTGCCTGTGGCAACGAGCCAGCTGGTAGGTGGTGGCTCGGGAAAGCAGCTTGACGACCGGCAAGGCGCTCCCGACTTAAACCAGTTCCTCGGCCCGGAGCCGCCCGGGCGTCCCTACGCCCTTCCCGTGACACGAAACAGTAGAAGAGGGGTTGACGTAGGCTATGAAATCCGCGTCTACCACCGGGGCGATGGCCTTGCCAACAGATCGCTACGCTATGGGGTCGAAGCATGCTACGGCCTGCGCAACATCTACACCACGGCCCTGACGACCGTCATGGACAGGTCTAGTCCAGGCTGGGGCACGCCGCCGAAGCCCTGGGAGGGGGGCGCCATCGTCGCGCGGTCGGATCGGGCCGACCTGGACATTGGCTGGGCCATCCGCGTCTGCCGATACTGCGTCGAAGTGCTCCAGCCGCTGTTCCACCGGGGCCCGGGCGGGAGAGATAAAACGGAACGTCGCCTTGAGGAAGGTGACCCTCGAGAAATTGGCCGCGTTTCCGTCGAATCGGGGAGTCGATACACGAATTTGTTTTTTTCCCACATCCGCGCCGACCTAATCACAAAGAACGCGCAAGAGACTTCAATGAGGGGGAATACCGGAAAGAAAGAAAATACTTTGAGAGATGGTCAACTTTCAACAACAGTTTTGTGGTATTGTAGAGGCTCAGATGAGCAGGCATATCATACTGCAATGCAATCGCTCTTATTCGCCAAGATGGACCGCGTCTTATTCACCACACCCTTTGCGACGGGAAACAGCATTACAGAGGCCTAGGTAATTTCTACAATACTAGTATCGATTCTTTTCTATCTCCATACTTATGCCTGCTGATGACCGGCGGTCGGCTGATACAGCAAAGTACTTAAGGGCAGATTGGGTATAGACCCCTGAGCACCAAGGCTACCGAAGCAGTACAGGCAATGGCTGCGGTATATCTCGGTTGCTTGGTTCACCCTTTTTCCGGGTTTTGGCCTGTTTGGAGCCGTCCCGGCCGTGCGGTCGGGTCCCCTGAGGCTGTGCGGCGGCCGCGCAGAGAAGAAGCTCAGGACAATCACGCACGGCTCATCCCAATCAGGACTACAAATCAAAAACGAAATTTCGTGCAGCCTGCTTCGTGCAACGAATCTGAGCACACCAAGTTTCCCTTCTCGCACCCCGCACAAGCAGGGACTGTTCTCGCTGACCGCTTGGCACCATGTCAGCCCTACAAGGAACGCGCCGATCCGGGGCAACCCTCCTCCGCCCCATGCTCATCTGACAACTTCACCCACAGAGCGCGATTCCATGATGCTTGACGCGAGGGGGGCCAGACTATGCGCGCCGTTGCTGACAGGCCGCTGCGAAGGAGGCGTTCTTCTCGACTAGACTGAAGCCTTCTAGATCCAAGCAAAGCTCGGCTATCAAGACCACGACGGGTCCTGGAGAGATTGGTTTCCAAATCGAAGCTAACCAGCAGGGCCACTCTTGGATGATGATGGTCGGCCTACCATGTGGTGAATCCTGCACCATCCCCGAACCTTCGAAACCTAGTGTTCCCCAATATCCTTCTCTTTCCCACGGTGCAAATTGGGTTTCCGCTTCTCCCTTCATCAGGCCTCATCCGCAGGGCAGACTCAAGCCACCCCGTGTTTGAGCTTTCGTGCGTTCTTGCCTAGCCGCAGGCATCGTCGCTGAAGAATCCGAAGCGAGGATGACCGCGAACCCCCCCCGGTCAAAGTTTGATTTGCGCGTCGCAGTCAGCTGTGCCGAGATCGCTGGGCCGTCCCCGCCTGGCATGCTCAGTGCAGCCACACGTACCTACTGGGACTGCAGTTGCCAATCTACAAACGCTGCGACATTATCGTAGGCGAGTTGGCGGCAACGCTCGGTGCCAAGGTCGAGCCAGTCAGTAGCACGTACTGTGATGAACCCCCCCTCCTCGTCCGCGCCCTCGCTCTCCGTTCCATCTTCGCTGTTGTTGTAGAAGCCGGGGTGCAAGGCTTTCTCGACGTATGCGTCCGGGATATGGAAACTTAGGAAGCACAAGCACTGCCGCGTAGCCATAATGATGACAACCGTCCTAAGAAGCAAGTGTTTATTGGAGTTCCTGCACAGTACGACGAAAGGAGGGGAGGTTCACTGACTCTTCGCTGTAACCTATCAGTTCTGCAGCAAGCGATAGCCGCAGCGAGAGCGCTTCGCCAACCATCTGGCCAAATTCTTCATCTGGGATGACTGGCCTCCCCTCGCGGACAAGTTTAAAGCGCCTTTTACCCTCAAGCAAGGCAAGCGCTTCGCCGCGATCAAAGCAGCCCGTCTGGCTCCTTCGTAGGATCGCAACCTCACCATCGGCAGTGGCTTCAAGCTCGAAGGTCTGGTCGCTGAAGCGGGCTACTATGCGTCGCCGAATGCCCGAAAACTCGAGCAGTAGTTGCAGAGAGTTACCATCGGCGGAGACGTACTGTTGTGGACAGTAAACCAGCGCGTGCCGTAGGAACGTCGAAGCGAGTTGTACGGTCGCGTCCTCCGAGACAGCACGGGCGCTGTGCTCTTCGCGTGAAATGTGTCCTGCGTTGTCACTTCCGAAGGAGCTGCTTTGCTGTGGCGCCGGGCTACCGCTCGCGATCTTGACCTTGCCGCTATCGACGTAGTCCGCATATTGGGTCTGGCGGCGGGTCCGTTGTGGCCGGGGCGAGAGGGGAGGTGGGAGATCATCATCACTTTCAACGTCGGGCATCTCGACATCACCCGCGTTGGCGTTGGTTCCAGACGTCGTCGACGCCGTTGCAGGCCGCTCGCGAGTTGAAGCGGTGAAGCGCCGCCCAAAACGTCCCCGCTGTGCCGCCTAGCCGGTGTATCAGCTCCGTCTCGGTCAGAATTTCATCGCCGGGCTGTAGCGGAGCGATGATCTTGAACAGTTCGGAATTAAGTTGTCGACGGGGCGGCGGGATGACGGCGGGGGTCGAGGGAGTGGGATACTTTAAAACGCCACCGCCGACGTGGCGTACAACCACTCGACTCGCGAAGAGCTCTCTCCTGCTCCGGCCACTTGGCGAACGCAGGTCATGCTGCTGCCACCGACAAAGAGGCGCGTACTCTTGTTGGTGCTTTCGGAGCGCGGACTTGGACGTAATTGTTTCGAAATAGGTCATCGTCTTCTAGTCGATTGCGCTAGGTGCCGATTATTAGGTACTTCTCAACCTTGGGAAATGATATGCTTTTGCGGGGTCCAGCGGGGTTGAGTGGGGTAGGTTGTGCTGAGCGGGAAGCCTGGAACCCCTTGCGCTAAGGAATGCTAGTGGATGGGCCAAGTCGAAAAGCACGTGCCGACGCGACTGGTTTTCCTCACCATTTTACGCGACACCTGTGAGCTCAACAAACAATGCCGGAGAACACCATGCGTCAACTCTCTATCTCTCAAATCATCTCCATCCACCCTCGCGAACCGCTATACACTCATCCATTGGTCTGGACAGCGCGTCACATTGACCTTCTATCATGTGAATTCTTCGACGACGGGACCATTGCCATTGTGCCCCTGGTCCCTCCCATCGTTCCCGAACCGCCACAAGAGCAACCAAACCCCAATATCCTCCCCACGTCAACGACACTGCCCACAAATTATCCATCTGCCCCCGATAACGCATTGAACCTCGACGACGAGTGGCCGCGCTGCTTTGCGAATCTTCGCGGCGACACCAGCGCAGCCCATTCCCTCGCGACATGCAGGAACTCCATTTCAAAGCAGCGGGCCCTTTCACAACTCTTGGGACTTGTGCCCTGCAGGTAAGGTAGCAAGCGCGCCCTGTCGCTGTCTCCCTAGCAAACATGTTGCTGATAATTCGTTCCTAATCTAGCGACACAATTCACTTCCGATTTGCCCGCCGAACTGTCGCCGATTTACCATGCTACTATTTCTCCCATACTCCACCGCTCGCTCAGCTAGGCTACATAAATCTATCCGACATCGCGCGGTATAGACGCAGCAAGCTCTCCGGCCCAGGGATACCCTACGGCTGTAGACCTCGCGCCCCGGCCAATCCGCCCGGCGCCCGCATTATCAATAAGCAGCTGCGACGTATCACGCCCGACGACCCCCGTGAAGACCCGTATATTGCTGCTCTCTTAATTGCGCTTGCGCAGAAGCAGCGGCTTAACTTTGGCGACGATAATGGCGGCCCGCAGGTGCTCCTAGCAACTCTCCTAGGTGATGAGTGGCTGTACATCTACACCAGTCTGGTCTCGCTCGAGTTCCTCGATGGGCTCGACAAACCCTCTCGCCCTCCGCCCGCAGGCGCGCAATCTCGACTAGGAATGGCGATTCACCGCCGACGGCTTGCTTTCAAACCGCACGAGACGCTACCGCAGCGCCTCGCAGCCGCCGTACGCGATGTTGGCCTCGCTAGGGAACACGGGAGCACAGACTTGGACAAGCGCCAAGCGGAAGCAGTCGCAGGGCAGGCGAGTGGCAGTTGAGGGTAACGGTGTGGGAGAAAAAGAGAAGGTCTAGAATCGGCAAAAAGCTTTACGCCATCGGTCACTCTCGTCAACTAGGCCTCGGTAACCCTAGCAATGGTCCCGCGCCGCATGCATGAGCATCGGGTCAAAGTTGTCTAACAGGAAATGCTTCCGTCGCTCCCTTCGTAAACCGCTTGAAAGTGTTAAGTGCAGCCTTAGCTTGTGAGGCAGGAGTTCACACAGGAAACAGGAGACCAGGCGCGAGCGTATCGCGGGAGTCTCGTCCCGGGTTCCTCGTCCGCAACGCCAGCATATCCGACGCGGAACTCTCGCATGTGCGGGACACTCGGCGCCGAGTCGGAAGGGACAGCTGTACCGTCCGTAATAACAGGGAACTCGTTCTTCGCGATGCGGTGGCTTCCCGGTCGCGACGAGAAGATGTTGAGCCCTCCGTCATCAATGGCCTCCCATGCCAGGATCCAAGAATCTCCCCTCTTTGCCACGCTCCCAGACCGCCCTGGCTTCGACTTGGCCCTGAGCGCCGGCATCGTCGAGTCGAGCAACCGGAGACTGTAGTCGCAGCCCGTCCACTTGGAATTGCCTCTGGCCACAAAACAGGCCGATCTTTTGGTGTAGAGCGTAAGGAATGCCCCGGTCCGGGGCAACGCTCCTCCGCCCCATGCTTGTCTGACGACTTGACCACAGGGCGCAATTTCGCGACGCTCGCCGGCACGGGGACCAGGATGTGGGCACCAAAGAATCCTTTTGAACTTTGACCCGAGCATCATCAACGACGCTCTATGTTTCTCTCCTTTCCTTCAAACCGCAGTCTCTCTTTGGGCTTCGACTCGATTTTGTCGTTGGCCGTCCATTCTTTTCACTTGTAGAACCCACACATTCGCCTTGTCAGCCGTCTCCAAAATGGTGTCGCTCAAGACCTGCCTTGTGAACATCCCCGCCATACCGAACCTGATCACCGTTTCTGGCCGTCAAGAGATAGCCACTTTTGCCTATGCGCCGACGAACACCAACTATTTCGGGTTTGCGTCGTGTGCGTTGACCTCGAGTTCGTCCTTCACCCCTCCACTTGACGTGTTGCTACCCCAGAAGGATGCTCAACGATAACGCCATAGGAGTTGCTGCCCCAACCCGAATCGAAGGGTACACAACGACGACATGCACCTTGCCCGCCTCAATCTCGGGCAAGGCGTACTCGGTGACGCCCGTTGTAGTCTTCGCTAAAGCCGGCTCCTACTCCACCACCACACGCAAGTGTGATCCTGTCCCCGTCGCCAGCATCAACAAGGGCAACTTCCAGTTCGCTTGCAAGACGGTGACAGCGAAGACGTTGGAATCCGGATGGCACACAATCTCGTGGCAGGTTCCCGCCGCGGCGAGCGTATCCATCATTCACAACCTCTTCCCCGTCGTGCAGCCGAGCACGACGCCCGTCTACGTGGTCAGCCCAGCTCGGGCCTCGACGACTCTGGTGCCCACAACCGCAAAAGGCGTTGACGTGACCGTCTCGACGACCCGCACGCTGCAGACGACCACTAGTTATGTACGCATCGTCACGTCTACCTCGACATGCTCCGTCACTACCACCGTCACGCCGCCTACCGTCCCTCTTCGTCGCCGACAAGTCCACGACACCAAACCGAGCGTCGACCACAACCACGACGACGGCGACGATGATGATGATGATGCCAAGCACAGCGAAATGGCCGTCGACCTCAAGAGACGCGCCGCCGCGACGCCTACCCTTGCCAAGATAGACTACACCTACCCGCCGTACGGAAAGACGACCATCTACGTACGGAGCATGAGCACAAGCACCTACACGGTTTGGAAGTTTACGACTTCCACGGTGACGCCATCGCCGGTCGTCATGACGACCTCAGTCCAGGATTGGACTATTCACACCGTCACGGTCACACGCACGCCCACGAGCAGTTCCACGACGAAGAGCACTTCCACTTTCACATAGACCACGAGAGCCGGTCCCTTTGTTGCTGCTACCGGCATGGCAAGAGGAATTTTAGGCCGTTGGCAAACTGTGGCCAGGGCATGATAGCACACTGGGACTTGAAGGCTAGAGCTAGAAAGCATCAAGAGGCATGGAGAATAGATATAATGCGAATGACAATCGCATGTGCCCGCAATTGCAGTCGTCTAATCAACCTGCCACGCACCATGCAATGCAGATGCGAACCCAAATCTCCGGCATCGTGGAGCAAAGTATTCACTCGGAACCTGGAGATGGATGCGCACCCCAGCTGGAGGCACTTCTCCTTGACACATTGCTATTCTGCACCGCTCGCTGCACCAAAATATCCATAGAAAGCAGCTGCAACGCGCTTAAACAAGAACAACCTCCTCAACCTCAACCTCATCCCAAGGACTCTCCCACCCGGCCTCATAAAAATCGTCCGAAAATATCACCGCCCCAACCCTCTTCCATCCAACCTCCGCTGGAACAACCGCAATCCCAGCCCACTGATAACTCGTCTTACACCCTTCCCTCTCCACGCCCCTTTCCACCTTAAACTGAAACTTCTCCGGCGTCCTCAAATCCGTATGCCAAAGCTGTTCCACCGCCAGCACAATCTGCGCATCCGGCGGTAGCCCCCCGCCAACCTCAAGCAACAAATCATCGTGCGCATACTTCAACACCCGTGGCCTAACCATCTCCGTGCCCACCCGGTTCTCCCTACTCCCCAGCACCCACTTCTCTTCACCCCTCGGCAACGCATACGGCATGCCAGACCACCAATCCCACCCCGCTGGGATCTTCTTCGTCACCAGCGTAACGCTCATCCCCCCGAAATCATGCAACATCACCTCTCCACCCTTTGGGTGATGATAGTTCGCAACTTTGGCCTCGAAAACAGTCCACCTCGGATAAATCTGCATCGTCGTCCGGAACGGAAAATCTAAAATATCCGATCCGAGTTCAGTCTGCAGCGTCGGAATCGAAAACCACGACCAGCTCGGCGCGGCGTTCGTTGCGTTCTTCTGCGCGAGATATTTCTCGGTGTTGATACGCGTCGGGTTCACCGACCAGAGGAGGTCATATGCGAAGAGCTCTTTCCAGAGGCCGGCGAGGTAGGTTATGTTTCCGCCTGCGACACTTGAGGCGGTGATGACGGCGCGGGCGATACCCGCGAAGGCGATGCCGCGGTCGAATTCTTTGGTCAAGTCGCCTGAGCGGTAGTCCCGGACGAGGGGACCCCATTGGGATTGGGCGGTGGTTGTGTCGGTTGTTGTGTTGATTGTTAGACCGCCGCCTGTGGTGGTGGTGGGGACAGGGGCTGGATTGGTTGGGGAGTCGGAGGCTGGGATCGAGGAAAGAGAGGTCGCGATACCGGTGATGATGCGGTGGAAATGGGTTTTGGAACCGGGGACTGTGGTCAGTGGACCGTAGAATTCGTCGGTTATGGCGCTGCAACATTCCCAGAGGAGACGGTCTTGGCCGTAGTAGACTGTGCGGTTGCAGAGGAGTCGTTCCTGGAAGACCCAGCCGCGGGAGAGGAGCGGCCAGATGCGTTTGTAGACTGTTGGTGACCATGAGGGACGAAGGGACCCGGGACGGTGTTGGATCACCAGCGCGTCTGTTTGCTGGTTCTTGTTCTTGGCGTATGGTACGCGGCAGGGGAGGTGGAGACGGGGGTCGCGGAGGTATTTCCGCGTTGCTTCGTCCGCAGGGGGAAAAGTGTACGAGATGTTCAGACTGCTTCGGCCGTAGACGGAGGCCATTTTCAGGGCTTCGCGGGTCCAATCCTCTGGCCAATCTTGAACAATGCAGAGTGAGTCAATCCAGATATAGCGGAAACCGAGAGCACGGGTGATGAGAATTGCATCGGCGTATTTGCCTGGCAGCTTGGAGATGGGGATGTCTGCGGCGAAGCTCTCGAGGTTGTGTCGTTCGAGCTGGGGACAGGCTGAGGGATCCGGTCCCCACATGTGGCTCAGGGTGGTATATGTGAAGCCTGCTGGCAGACCTTCCACACCGCACTCCAGACGGATCTTGCCATTGCTAACGTCCAAGAGGCGAGAGGGAAGCTGGCTTGCTGGTGCCACCAGGCCTTGGAACTCGATGCACTTGGGATGATGTTCATCACAGTGCTTGACCCAGCTTTTGATGGACTCGTAGTTGGCTTCGCTCCGCGATGAGACTGAGCAAGTGGACACATTGATGACTTCGTGGTTGAGTTTTGGATCTGTCAAGTGTCAACTTTGAGCACAACCTCGAGGTGCCAGACATACTGGATGAATGATGGATGTGAAGGTCGGCGTAGACGTCCTGTCTCAGGGGTTCGATACGAAGCTGCACGAAACCGACATCGGTTCTTCATCCTGTCAGATTGCCTCGAAGCTCAACGAATGAATGTACTTACATCGGCGGCATTGAGGCAATCTTGCGCCAATACTTCTTGGCTTTGTCCTGGTGACCTTCGACTTCGATCTCGTACTCCTTTTCAACATCGCGAGCGAGCAAATTGACTTTGACTGGGGCATTTTGATCGATATCAGGGCGGATCGGGTTGGCTGGATCGAGAAGATATCCACCAGCCCGTGCCCAGAGGAGCGCGCAGAGATGACAGCTGCCGCTTTCATATCCTTCCTTGATCTGCGCGGGAGATCCTACGTGTCCCTCTTCCTTGGCTCCGATCTTTACATCCTTCCGCCCAAGACTCTGGAGGATGGTTGACTTCTGGACGAAAGAAGTGCAGGGGGCACACAGGGTATTTAGAGACAGAATCGTGTCCTCGTTTGCCTTGGTCTCGAAGCGGTCCCCCACCGCGATTTTGATGTTGGAGTCATTGGGGTCGCCGATTCCTGGAGTCGTCATTTTGGATGGTTTTCATTCAGGCAGAACAAGGTGCTCGTAGAAATTTAATTTTTGGGCAGGTATTCGGGTCTTAAACCACGAGGAAGGAGCAGGTCAATGGGCTCGTTGGCTCGTTGCTGCCTATGTTGGACATCGAAATAGACTCGTCAGCACCAATCCTGCGTTTCAGCGCGTGAAACGGCGCCGTTTTATTGGCTGTTTAAACCCGGGGGCTTTGATTCCCCTCCGGAGTTGATAATTTTTTTTCAATCCCAACCGTACATTGCAACGTTGGGCATGAACTCCGTGATGACTAATAAGGAGAAGAAGTGAGGTTCTTTTGCGTCGCTCCTGCCAAGAGATGGTGGCATGCAGTCCCTGCCATGGGCCAATGGCGCAAGCGAGCCGCTGCATTGACAGCCAATAACGTTGCACAATGCGAACCTTGGCCCCCACATAGTCTGCTGTGCAACCATGCAGGGTTAATCCCACATGGGAAGGCTCTTCGGGATCAAGAGAGGGGTTCTCTTCAGGGCCAAACCCGAGTGGGCAATGATGGTAAGTGTGGATGGGCGCCTCCAATTTTATCGTGCCAGCGTCGCAGAAACCGTCGCATGATTGGACACACAGCATGGGCCCATCGGCAAGGAAACGTCGACGCCGTCGAGGCGGTTCGTCCGAGCTCTTCCCCTCTTCACCTGCGCCGCCTGTACGAGACCCCAATTGAGTTTTGATCGTCGTCCTCCTGCCTCACCGGATTCCTGCGTATCTGTCGTGCTGCCTTGAACGCTCTGAGAAACTGACCTCTGCCGCGGAATCCACCTCACCGGCGCAAAGACCCACAATGGCCGACTCCGAACCGGCGACGACCCCGCTTCCCAACCCCACGGCCATCGAGGCCGATGAGGGACTTGAGGATGACCGCGACTCGCTCCTCGGTAGCGACACCAGCTCCACTGCTTCGCTCTCGTCCAGCATTCTCAAGTACCGCCATGAGAACGGGCGCACCTACCACGCCTACAAGGACGGCAAATATGTCATGCCCAACGACGAAGACGAGAAGGAGCGTCTAGATCTCCAGCATCATCTCTTTTTGCTGACCTTCGACAACAAGCTGCACCTGTCTCCCGCCGGCCGCAATGGCCACAAGCTGCACAATGTGCTCGATGTCGGCACAGGCACCGGTATCTGGGCTGTGGACTTCGCCGACGAGCACCCCTCGACGTCCGTCATTGGCGTCGACCTGAGTCCCATCCAGAGCCCTTTCGTCCCGCCCAATCTCAGTTTCCAGGTTGACGACATCGAGGAGCCCTGGACCTTCAGCGTCAAGTTCGACTTCATCTATAGCCGCATGATGACAGCCGGCCTGGCCAGCTTCCCTCGCTTCTTCGAGCAGTCATTTGAGAACCTGACGCCCGGCGGCTGGATTGAGTTGGCGGATATCTGCCCCATTACCAGCGACGACGGCACGCTCAAGGAGGGATCCGCCCTCCACAAGTGGGTCAACCTGCTGCTCGACGGTACGCGAGCGATCGGTCGTCCTTTTGACGGCGCGTTCAAGTACAAGGAGCAGTTGGAGGCGCAGGGCTTCATCAATGTCCAGGAGGAGGTCTTCAAGTGGCCACAGAATAGGTGGCCCAAGGATAAGAAGTACAAGGAGCTGGGCATCTGGAATTTGGAGAACATTTCGACTGCTTTGCACGGACTGAGCGCCGCTGTGTTCACCCGTGTTTTGCAGTGGTCCAATGAAGAGCTGGATGTCCTGCTTGCCCAGGTGCGCAATGAGCTCAAGGATACGAACATCCACTCGTACTGGCCTATGTGGGTTTCCCAGAACCTCATTTGGTGCTGTGCTAACATGTTCCAGCTACGTCGTGTACGCTCAGAAGCCGTACTGAGTGTCAGGTCACAGAAGGTAGCTACCTTTGGTATAAAGATTTGGATAGCATTTGGGCGGCATTTTGAGCTTTTGGTTGGGCGGTACCTTGTTTGTCAGCCAGTTGTGTGGAGATACCTCAGTCATCGAAACATTTTTTTCATTTCCATATTGACCCTCGCGATTTCCTTTGGGATTTTTTGCTTCCCTCCAGCTTGCTCGGGGATGAGATGTCTGCCGGAAAGGTGGCTTCCCTTGATTGGTGCTGGCTCCTTTCAGGAAGCGCCCTCGGAGTTTGTTGCATAGCAAGGCGTTCTCGGCGCATAGGTTGCTTCGCCACTCACAGTCCAGAACCAACGGATGTCACGCAACCCCACACCCCCTCAATCCTTCTACCAATGTGCTGAATGCTACTCCGGCACCAAAAAAACGAACTCAACACTCGGAAACTACCCTTTCCCCTAAGAATCGGATATGGGCTCAACTGTCAGCGCCGTCGGCGTCTGCAAACTGTGTAGAGATGCAGATGCCGCCAGGGTCTTCCGACGCGATCCTGACCTTACGAGTGTCGAGTCGCACAGCATTATCTTCCAGCGATATGTCGCTGATACACAAGACTCATTTGACAAATGTTGTCGCTGCTGTGATCGAATAAGGGCCACGATCAGGTTTAACGACTTTTACTCGACAGCTATCAAAGCATCTGATGTTCGACAGTTGGGTCCAGTAGCGCTCCAATCCATCCCACCTTCCTGGTTCATCATCCACTTGGGCAAAGCCGTTCGTTGGACTGATTCACAACATCGCGATGCTTTTTCCGTGGATATCCGCCCATCAGATGCCGAAGACCTGCGATTACCGCCTGGACGCTTTGTCGCACGCGAAATCTTCGGTTCAACGGAGGTGTCTGGGAGCATTTCCGACTCAAAAATAGCTCCGGTTCGGGAGGTCGGAGAAAATCCGGACTATTCTTCGATGAAGGCATGGCTGCGACACTGCAGTCAGCAACATCCTTCATGCGCGGCGTCGCAGTTTCCTGAGTCAAAGGGGATACGAGTCATCGATGTTTCCACCCGCTGTCTCCTGCTGCTGCCCACAGGCGCCGAGTATCTCACCCTGAGCTACGTTTGGGGCGGAGTCGAGCAGCCCGCCGTCTCTTCCTTGGGGAAGATCCCCGACGGACTCCCACTCACGATTCATCACGCCATCATGGTGACCCGCGAACTCGGTTACCAGCACCTTTGGGTGGACGCCATCTGCATCGATCAAGGCGACCTCGATCACAAACTCTCCCAAATCGCTATTATGGCGGCCATATACCGCGGTGCCTCTGCGACCATCGTTGCCCTGGACGGGCAAACCGCGAATGACGGACTACCAGGGGTGGAGCAAAACCCGGGCAGGTCAAGACAACTCGTCGCCCATTTCGGTCGGCACAGACTGCTGTCTCAGCTACCCGGCCTCGACGAGCAGCTGAGACACTCCAAGTGGATCCAACGCGGATGGACATACCAAGAGGGTCTAGTCTCCCGACGGTGTATCGTTTTCACCAAGCACCAAGTCTACTTTGTCTGCAACAAGTCATGTTTCTCTGAGGATCTCGACGACGAGCGATGCCAAGGCAACAGGGAAGATGCAGTCCTCTTCCAGAGCATCGACTCGGCGTCCATGCTACGGAATCCAATTGATGAAGTAGATCACGACTTCTTATCGGTCAACCCGAGCGAGCGGTACAAACACTACAGCAATATAATCTCCGACTACCTCACAAGGCAGCTGACGGATCAAGGAGATGTGCTCAACGCTGTCACTGCTCTTCTCGAGCACATGAACGAGACCCTTTTCGCGGATGGGTTCCGCCTTGGTCTGCCAGTCAGAGGCTTCCGGCAGTCTCTGTTATGGGAATCAAAGGTGCGGTATGTCCGCCCTGAGCACGTCACTAAACCGTCTGGAAGCATCCCAATCACCACCCGCGGCACGCAGTTCCCTAGCTGGACGTGGGCAGGTTGGATGAGAACGTTCTCCCAGACAGACCGCATGTTTGAGCTGTTTCCGGAATTCTTAGGCCGCTTTCAGGCAGATATACAACCACCGCTGGAGGTGGCATTCAACGCTGTGACGGACAGCGAGCCGCTTTCAATGGGACCAGCGCAAGAATCCAAAGACAGAGGTGAAGCGTCCCAGTTCTTTGGTTATGATGAAGCTTTACAGATTTCCTTGGATATGCTGGAAGCTGAACTACGTGAAGTCGTCGGCGCTGCATACTCCAACGTATTGAGTCGAGGAGCGTCTCACCAGAAAATTTCTGTTCCCCAGAAGCCGACCTGGCTACAGATACGTGGGATTACTCTCGCAATTCCCTGCAAAATTTCCATGCATGCATGGGATGGCTACTCGGTGGAGATCTGTCCTCCAGAGGTCACCTCACCAGAAAGAGAACACCTTGGAGGGATAGCAGAACGCCCTGGAGAAGAACCCGAAGACGCCCAAGAGGTTCTGTCCCGTCGTCCACCAAGCGTTATCAGGCTGTTGGTAGATGATGATTCTTATGTCTTGTCGAAAGGTGCTTCAGTTACGGATCTCGAATTTTTACTCGTGTTTGGACGGTTCAATGCTACATCTGGGGTTTTGGTGATGAAGCTGATACTGTTAAAGTGGGTGGATGGGGTAGCATATCGGGCTGGAGTGCTTGAGCTTCATTTGCATAGGAGACGGCAGTTTGAGTCTTTCTGGGGGTATTCGAGGCCGGTGTATCGGGATTTTCTTTTCGGGTGAGGATGAAGCCCTATGTAGGTAGTCTTTACCTGGGCCGACTCTTCCTTCAAATACGCATATTAGGCCTCGTCGATCCTCGCTGCTGGTGAGCCACAACCGCCAAGCATCGGTTGCAATGCTTTGACCCACCTCTTCTTGCTCCCCTTTCCCCGTTTTGCGCCTGCCTTCTTCACCCTTCCGGAATCCCTCCTTCGAATGCGGATATGCGCCGTCCTATTCGGCACCTCTTCTTCCTCCACCACTCCTGTGACCTTTACAAACACGACCTTCACCACCGTCTTCACACCCCTCATTCTCAACTGTTCAAAAAACAGCGGGAAGTTCCTCAGCCATGATGATTGCCCCTCTCCTAATCGATCAACCAGTTCCAAGTCAACCACTAGGTAGACCTGCTCCAGGCCCTCCATCACAGTCCCGAGAAGCGCAAACCACTCCGCTTCCGTTCGAGCGCTCTGGAATCTCCTCGCGCTGAGTGAGACGGACCGCTCGTCCGCCATACTGCGATTGAGTTGGAGTATTTGCGAAGCTAAGTACTTTAGTATATCGCTGGTCACAAACTCCTCCTCGGAGCATGGGTTTGATTCCAATGCCCAGACCGCTGGTATGTCAACAGATGAAACAAGGTCGATAACGTCAACCGCGAAATCCCGTAATGTGCGCCTTGAAGAAAAGGAGCCATCAACCAGGATCTGTGAGGAGCTTGTCAATGCCCCCCATTCCTGTAACAACGGCGACCCGTAGAGCGAGGGGTGGTCGGAGCTACGTCGAAGGCGGAGTTTACGCTTTGCTGAGAGGGTGTTTCGAACAGCATCGGGAGGGGGCAAATTGGACGCGGATAGGAAGGTCATGATTTGGGAGAACTGAACCTCGGCAAGCTGACGATTTGTGTTGATGAGGCCGGTGAATTGCAGCTGTGCTGCCCCTGAGTTCGAGGTCAGAAATCCTCATCCCGACTCTTACAACAACCAAGCAGATACGCAACTCACCATCGATGGCCTTTTTCAACTCTACTACCATCAAGCGGCTTGTCTCCGCATTCACTGCCCTTGTTGCTTGCAGCTCTTTTCTTGTGGCTTCAAGCTCGAGGCGGATTTGCCGCTGCTCTGCCTCGTTTGCACTCCTGTTGTCGTCTAACTTGAGCAGGATTCGGCGCAGTTCCGCTTGACTCATGCTCAGCGCAAGCCTGTCGATTTGCCTGATTGTATCGTGTATGTCGTCGACGAGATCCTTGAAACGAAGGGCATATGGCCGAGTAATTGACGTCACCGCATGCAGCAGCCTTGGTTCTCGGTACCACTTGATAGCTCGGATGCCAAACTTGACGAGATGGACGTATAGCGCTTCAACCTGACCTTGCATCTCTTTCGTCGGGTAGAGGAGTAGCTTCAACTCAACGTGTCTCACTGCTTCGCACATCCGGCACAGGGCCTTTGAGAGCTCCTTGATCAGAGTTTCGTGGTTCGTGACTCCCTAGGATCCATCAAGGTCGATGACCGCTGGTATCAGAAAAAGACATCAAGAAGAGGCAATTGGCTGCAACCTACAATGAATGCCAGTTTGAGAACACCCCATGCTAGTGACACGTATTCCGGGTGATGCTGGACCATGACGTCCATTACTGCCGCGTAGTGCATAACTTTCGGGCTCAATCTCGTCATCCATTTCCATGCCTTGCAGTCCGTCTTTCCGTGATATTTTGTTTTGGCGTCCTCAAGAGTGGACAGAAAATCTCGGATAGTCAACTTGTGAGCCGGGAGGGAAAGATTTGCGCTACGAAGAAGGGATTGTGCCGTTTGGAACGCATCGGATGCGGGGGCGATGCTTCTCCCCAATTTCGCGTTAGAGACCCAAGTAAGAAGTGCCAATAGGTATTGGACTTACAGGCGATCCGGATGCTCAACGATCCAATTTTCTCGTGTGAGCTTTTCGATCAGACTGGAACTGGTCATCGCTCGGCAATTTGAAGGTGTCTTGACTGGAACAAGCTGCGAGGGTGGATTGCCATCATGCATGAAAAAGGGCCTCATGGCCTGCGTCAGGGCTGCTGGAGGGGTAGTAAGCCATTCTGTCCAACGGCTGGATGGGAAACGAGCTTGGCAGTTGCCTTGCTTCGCCCCCTGCATGCTGTTGCAAGCCTGCACATGCAAGCCACAAACCCATCCAAAACGTTCAGGGGCCAGCCGCAAATGGGTCGCATATTTACCAAGGTACTTGTAGGAAGTAGAGGGACCCCCACCCTGCTCCGGGTGTCCAGTCCCATCCAAGCGGTCTGCACTTCTCCAACGCGTCCGCCAGGGCAAGGTTGAAAAACTTCCAGCATCCGTCCCGCAGCCCGATATAATTCCCTATCTGAATGCCTTTCATTCGCCATGTCACCAAACTCTAAACCACGGCAGAAAAGGCCTCATCCTGGAGACTTCATGGAAGATATCGACGGTGCTGGTCGACCGCGGAAGCAGCAAGCAATCATTTCAGTGGCAACAAACGAGGGAGATCGTGCCAGCTCAGCCACAGCAGCGAGCAGCCCAGGGCAGTTGCAGATAAACTGGAGGAGCATACTGTGCAGCGCCCTTCAACTGCCGCAGAACGTCAACGACCAACAATTGGAAGACGACCTTTTGGTTTCCCTCGGGGTCCGCCAGCCTCCGCCGCCACCGAAGCCCCAGCCAAGCTTCAGTATAATCCACCGAGTTGAATGTTCGACCGGGAGAACCACACGGCTTTTTTCTGACACGCCAACTCTCGTCAGCACCGACGACGCCGATGAGGTCGAGCATCTATCCGGACGGAAGGAGATCCAAGACCTCAGGCGGTATGCTGATCGACTACCAGGCACCTGTTTCCTTGTGATCCGTGATCTTCGATGCTGCTACGGCAGAGGCTGGCCCAATCGGCTTGGGCCACACACGGTGATGGAAGAGTACATATACCTGGTGTCAGATGCGCTACGCTCAACGATTGTCGCCTTCGAACAGGATGTTACAGGAGTTGGTGATTTGCAGCACTGGTCTGATATCACGGTCTTTCAAGAGCTCAAGAACCTTCAGTACTGGATTTTCCAGCACGAGGAAGCTCTTCCGAGGTTCATCAACGATTTAGCAGGCGAAGAGAAGGAAGTCATGGCGTTTTTCTGGTCTTATATCGGCGATTTCAAGTCACCAGAATATGCCGAGGCCCGCCGGCTGCACGCAACGGGGAAAACTTCAGCTCGTTTCCTAAGGTACTTGTTGGTAGGTTCAACCTCGCTCCGGAGAGGTGTTCTGTGACCTCATTGGGGTTCCGGACTGCCTACTGATATTACTCAATAGATTCCTGGAGCTGTGTTTGTTGTTCCAGACCCGTCCGATGACGATCTGGATCGATGTATGAAGTTGAAAGCCTGGCCTGATGTCTCGGTCTACACGACAGCATCTCAGCGGAAGCTAGGCCCTGTAGGAAGCCACCTGGCGTTCAACATCGGCACATCTGGCCCACATTGGGAGTTAAAACTATCTCTTGATGTGCTCAAATACGATGCCCCAGAATTCAGAGTCAAAAAGCACCTTACCTCGTTGCAATGGGATCGCTACAGTCAAGAAGAGGTTCTAATTACTAGCCTCGAAGTTTATCCTTTCAAGTATGCAGAAAACGCTCGGAGAGAGAAATTGGCATCTCGAGGGAGAATGTTCTGGGCCTGTCGTACTGTCCAGCACGTCCAATACGACGGCTTTGACGCGCAACGGCTCCGTCACTTTGTGAGTACCACTGGACTGCCTCTGGTGATATCCACGTTTCACCTGAGAGGGGCTTTTGGGCTGATTTATGATATTAAACTACCTAGTCTGCTGCCCGGTTTATAGTCGATCACAAGTCCTGGGGCCAGGTTCTTGAGGAAAAATGGAAACAGCGGCACCGGGACGCCCCAACGACAGCCAGGCCGCCGAAGGAGGGGGAGGCATTCGTCCAGTCAGAGCTTCCCAGTATCGAAAACTATGCTTGCTTCCCGCCGGTCTTCTACGCATTTGATTTGCAGGGCAAACGTTGGCGTGAGTCATTCAATTCTCAACTACAACACCGCCGGAGTGACAGCGCCACTAACCAAGCGCGAATGTATCCAGAAGAGCTCGCTGTAGGAAGGTGCAAACCAATCCAGTGGGACAAGAGTGCATTTCAAAGCTTGGTTGTGAATAGCGACACCAAGGACGTCGTCAAGGCTCTGGTGACGCACAAGGTCGCGAATACAGTATCAACGGACCTGATTCGTGGAAAAGGCAGCGGTCTTATCCTTTTGTTTCATGGGTCAGTCCCTGGATCCTCTCTGAGGTCTAAGTATAATAAGCCGGTCATCTAACCATGGCATTCAAATTGTCTAGGCCTCCAGGAACAGGGAAAACACTGACAGCAGAGAGGTAACCGCTGACAATACCACCAGTCGAAAATGTCTTGGCTAACCACATAAAAATTAGTGTAGCCGAAGAGGCTCAAAAACCGCTATACCGAGTGACTTGTGGTGACATTGGCACAACCCCCGGCGCTGTTGAAATGAATTTGATTCGCATTCTGGATCTTTGCAGGGGATGGGATTGTGGTGAGACCAAGCCGCCATGAGATATTGTTTCATCAACGCCCACGCGCTGACCACCTCTTGATATTGCTTGTAGTTGTCCTGCTTGATGAAGCCGAGGTATTCCTGCAAGAGAGGTCATTAACGGACCTGAACAGGAACGCCTTGGTATCAGGTTCGTCCCCATGCTTTATAGTGAATGTCGGCTTACGTACCTACGCAGTTTTCCTGAGAACGTTGGAATACTATGACGGCAAGTTGTTTCCTATACCCATAACGGATAACAGCCTGACCATTGATTTCCCAAATAGGCATCATGATCCTTACCAGCAATCGAGTAGGCACATTTGACGAAGGCTTCAAGTCGAGGATCCAGCTATCCATCCAATATCCCAAGCTCACCCAGCCGTCTCGTCGCAAAGTGTGGCGAAACTTCTTCGACCGTCTTGAGAATGACCCTGTTGCCAAGGAGGAATTGGATATTGAGGACCTGCGTGGTAATGAGCTTGCTCTATCCAGGTTCGAGCTCAACGGGCGTGAGATTCGAAATGCGATCAACGTGGCGCGCCCTTTGGCAATGTCGGAAAACAGACTCGTCAACTTTGAGTGCCTGGAGAAGGTAATCAAAGTGCAGCGGGATTTTGACAAATACCTGAAGGAGATGAATGAAGGCTTGGGGGATGATGAAGTTGCTCGGGAGGAAGGAAGGCGTTAGATTTTGGTTTGTTCTTTTTGGGGTGGTTACATGGTTTCACCCCGTTTCTTTGGCTAACAGCGAACGATGGAGGCGATGAATCGCAAATCGAGACATTCCGCCACAGGATGAAGAGCACCAAGGTAAACCACGGTCAGGTAACCACACAGCCAGGGTATCATTTCCTGATGTATCTCGGTCTGGTGGGTGATCACACACCCTCCATGCTGCCCTCACACCTACTCAATGTGAATTTCGATCTCGCCCTCTGGCTTCCTTGCGGATAACATCTCGGTGAAGAGCTCCACCACTTCTTCATCAACCAGCGGCTCCCCGGTGTCAATCAACTCCTCGCCATCTTCATAATTGCCCCACCCATAGAAAGCCAACTCCCCGCCTCCCTCGTCGAAATTCGGGCTGAACTCAACCCTATGAGCCGGCCAATCGGTGGAATCAGCCCAGTAAAAGTCCTGCAGAGCAGGCATCCTTCTCATCGTCCTTGCCATCGATTCGAGCAACGGATTGACCAGCTCAGAAACAGGCGCAATGCGGAAGCGATGCTTGGACGTATAGGCAGGATCATCCAACTCTGGGTCAGGATCCTCGGGCCCTTTTCTCTCATCCTCGTCCTTCTCCTTTCCGTCGGACTCTGATCCCGACTCGTCGGTATCATACTGGTCCCAGGCACACTTGTCTGCATTTTCACCCACCGGACGCTTATACAGCCACTTCCCATCAGGCGTGACCTTGGGCCAGTCGACACGGAGATCCTGCAACGACGCACAGGGACGACGGTCATCATCGCTGTGGTTGCCATACCAGTCCTCGTCAAAGTCCGAATCATTCCCGCTTCCTGCGTCGTTCTCGCCCTCACTATCGTCTTCCTCGTCCTCACTCTCGTTCTCTTCGTCACCCTCGGAATCACGATACCCCTTTCCGCGATCTCCTTTCGTCGGTCGTCTGTAAAACTCCGCACCCAGGATCGTTCTCGTCACGAAAACCCGCTGCGCTTTTGATCGCATGTAAAACCGTCTCAGACTCACACTGAGCGTATCCTCCGTCTCCCCATCGTCTAGCAAGTTTGGCGGATCGCAGTTTTCGTCTCGCGGTGGCGATACCCAGTATGCGATGCCCAAGTCACGCACGGGGGACGGCATTTCATCGATGACTTGGGCCACGATTTTCCGGCGGTGTTTGCGTTCCTCGGTTGCGCCACGAGGCCAGTCCATGAGATACAGCGATACTTCTTCCAGTGAGGGCTTGCATCTACGCAAGAGAAGACTTGCAGAGAGAGGGTCGACGTTGCGGTAGAGATGTCGGCCTTGGCCGTCCTTTGGCCAGCGATGGATTCCGAAGCTCGATATGTGCCCCAACTTGGGGAGTGTCTCGGGTTCGTCAAGAAACAGGATGAGGGATTTCTCGTACCGACGTAGGGGCGAGAATGGCAGACGACGAACGACGTCCTCTGCTGCTTCGGGGGAGAGACGGTTGATGTCGCTGGGCGAGGAGACGTGGATGGTCAGGCGCAAGCCTGGTCGGTTGCTGGGAGGTTTCCAATTTTCGAGGCATCGGAAGATATCTTTCACTCCCTTGGTAAATACTTCGTTGTTTCGGTGTTGTTCTTCGTCTGTCTCGACGCGATACCGCGCTTCCTCGTCGTAAGCGTCCAGTTCGATGGTAACATCTAGCGACCCGACGATTGTTTGTCGATGGGGGGTGAGAATGCCCGCTGCATCCGGCAGGTCATCCAGGCTGATGGCGATCGTGTTGAAATTCCACTGCTCGACGAGGGACTGCCACTCCCGCGAGACAGCGGCGAGGTGTCCGTAGCGGGGAGGGTCCACTTCAGGAGGGTGGCCCATCTCGTCGAGGTCCCGGACATACCATAGGATCTTGTTGAGGAGCTCGGAGTTGAGAGATCGCATCGACATTGTTAGCGGCGTAGTGATTCACGTTGAGATGGCAGAAAGTTGAGATGATGGAAAACTTTTTGGACCGTGGTGGAAGGATGCCGTTGTGAAAAGGTTGGGAAGGATTCGGATCCGACAGGGATTATGGCTTGTGATGTAACGCCTTGGCGCCTTGGGACACCACAAGACGACATCGCGGCACAGTGAGCGACTAAAACGGGTACTGGCATTAAAACCCCACAGAGAATATACAGCGTGCTTTACAGAGATGAGATTTTTTGCAGCTGACAAGGAAGATCATTCTCTCTCTCTCTCTTTTTTTTTTTTTTGGTGAGAACTTCAAGAGGCTTACCATTGAATCTAACCAACGAGCCCCAGCCCAAAGCGGCTCACCCGTGTAGTAAGCATAGACCCGTCTTCAGAATTAGACTTCCGCGTCCTTTTTCTCCACGATCGCAAGTCTGAACTCGCCACCGACAGAGCGGAACTCAACAATGGTGTCTCTGGCCTGTCTCCCTGCTTCATGGGGCTGAAGTGGCCTATTGCCGGTTGGAGATGGGGAGGACTTGGCCGAAGAATAGGGCGGTGTCGATACATGTAACCCATGATACAGGAGGGGTAGCAAGGAAGACTTCCACTGCGGTAACCTCCCTGCCTTCCTCGACGAAGTCTGTTGCACCACCATGAAAACGAGAGGAACAAGTGTCAAGCCGGTGAAGATGGCATGGAAAGCAAGCCATCTCCAGTCAACGCGAACGCAAACAGTCGTTGACTCCATCACGCCCTCTGCAAAATACGGGTCGGGGGGATGCCCATCGGGGTCCCAGCCCCTGCCTGGGTACATCCAGTAGTCAACGCCAGGGTTTTGCCGTATGTGTCCTGTTATCCCAAGGGCTACGCGGGAAAATACCTGGTCGATATGGGCGAAGCTGGCGTTCCAGTTATTGAACAGGGTCGTCAACCACCAAGCAACCTTGTTGCTTTCCCCCTTACACTACACAGGATCCAGGTGCCCATTGTCGGCAGGCACCCGGGTGCAAGCGCCAGGGAGGACTTCGGCCATAAAGTTTTCAATCGCTGCGAGGAACTGCCCGGAAAACATGGTGACGCATTGACTTGGAACTGTAAAGGGTTGTCCGCTCCTATTGAAGCTGACCGTTTGGTTTGAAGCCACGAATACTGGTGCTAGAGTCATGTTCTGTAGGGTGTAGGTGGCCTTTTCAATGGTGCACGGGGTAATCGGGATGGTGATCTCCTCGTCCGGCAAGGCCCTCATTCTGGAATACTCGGTGTAGCCTTCCTCCCCAAATGCGTCGGTCGAGGAGGATATCTCTGTTTCGGTGAGAACGGAATTCCGGATATCGGCCGTGTAATGTCGCACACAGGGGTACAACACGCAGTTTGCTGCGACCAACGCGTATGGGGCTTTGAAATCCAGGTCGACGCCGCCATAGTCGACAAGGCGGTCGCGGCGGCTAGTTTCGTTGCCGGGGCAGCTGAGCCCCTCGCGTGAAGGAAACCACATTGGATTGGAGTCATACTTATTCCCCCAATCTGGGCCCGAAAACGCAAAAACGGCGTGCATCCAACGATTGGCGGTAGTCGAGATGTTCAGGACGCAACCCGGACGGCCCCCCAAACGCAAGCCATCCGGAAGCGACCATCCCTGCGCCCAGTCGTCTTCCCCCAGTGCGCTGCAATCGGGCTTGGCCAACGCTGATACATCGCCACATTTATGACAGATGGCAAGCGACGAATACGGCTCTTTGAAGGTTCAGTTCCCGGTGGGACAAAATGATGGGGCACTGGGTGTGTTGCCATGTCCGGAAAGAAAGTTGGGAAACAGCACTTTGAGACTTGGTATCAGCTCCATCGACGGTTTTCCAGGGGAACTGTGGACTGAATCTAGGTAGTCGATATGGCTAATGACGCTCCTAGCGGTTTGCACCGTCGGAGGTGTGCCACCGGGGTCGAAGCTGTAGGTCGTAGAGTTGATCGCCTGCTGGGCAACCGGGCCGACTCCGAGTGAGATGATGGTTAGAAGAGTGCACAGTGCCGTGATACCGCTGCATGTGAGATAAGTTATGAGCATGCTATCTCAGCGAAGGAGCAGTCGGCCGACTCATAGTTTGAGTCTCCCGAACAAGACGAGGGTGGACCCCCAAACACCACGGCTTGCGGACTCGAAACGATCAAGGTCGTACAGAGGCCGTGGCTTGCGAAACCGCTCCCACTTTTCCTGGCATATTGCTTCACCGGAGCGTCAGCCACAATAGATATCGGGTTGCGGATGAGATTACCTAGGCAGGTATTCTAGGATATCCTACCTTTGGCAACAAATACCATAACCGAAGCCCTGAAAAGGGTGGTTAGGATAGCCACCAGCGAGTTGAGGTTGATTCCAAGTGGCCACTGCAGCACGGGCTTGCCATTATGGACTAAGAGGATGACCCCAGTTGCGATTAATAGGGCAATGGCGAAGGTAATGGCAGCAAGCTCCCACACCCAAAACATTAACCAAGATTTTTCTGCCTCGGTCTCGGTACTTTGGCTTGGTGTCCCACTGATCTTCCGAAAGGGACGTGCTATTCGACGGTTGCATAACACATTCCGAGGCGGAGGGGGTCGTCGTCCCGTCCTTTTGTGGCGTGTTGGCGGTAAGTGGCTCTCGTTCTGAAGGACCACTTCCGGCAGACCAATACAATGGTGAAATCTCGAGGTTCCCCGACCCTGTGGGCCAGGTTTTGGGTCTGTGCGAACGAGGGACATCGTCTGCAGTTGTCATGATCTCAGGCCCATCTGCACTCATATTGATTGAGGCCCTGAAATCTGAAGGTAGTTCGAGAGGGCGACGTAGCCTCAGCTTGGGTGACCGGGTGAGTACCAGAACCCAGGTTGCCGGAAATATATCATATATATGTCAAAAGAGCGAGTTCTCCGCCCCCACCTTCCAGCCCTGCCAAACATCAAATGTCTTCCAACCTGCTGTCAAGTGTTAGGTTAACCGCCAGCCTCACTTTGGCGTCCAGTAGTGTGGCCAGCCCCTGCGCATGAGCTCTACAATAGTTCGCCGGAAGTACAGCCAAGGGGTGATGATTCGTCCCTCGTCCACGACTGTGGTGTGTGGTGTATGCGGCCTGCCACCAGGCCCCCTCCCAGCCAGTGTGAAAAAAAAACAAAAACAAAAAAAAAAACACCAGGTCAGCTACAAACGCCTAATCTCGGCCAAGGCGGAATGCACAGGTTCGATGCAGCTGCCCTAAGCTCCCTGGCCGAATCGCAGCGGCGAGCTCTACTGGGTCTACGCCAAGGCCTTGCCCGACAATCCGAACCAGCTCTTTTTTAATAGGCACTGTATAGAGAGTATGCCATCTCCGGGGATATTGAACTGTCCGAATCAAGCCTGTTGGTTGCATGAGTTTTGGGCGGATGGACGGACGAATATGAGTTGGATTAAAGGGATCATAGCAAAAAGACAACTTTTTAGACTACGGTGGAAAGATGTTGTAAAAAGGTTGAAAAGGATTCGGATCCGACAGGGATTATGGCTCATGATGCGACGACTTGGCGCCGTGGGAGGCAATAGAAAACAAGTTGCATGTTCGCGGCACAGTGACTAAAGGTCTATTTCAAGTCGCGATGATTGCCGGGTTGTCGGATTGGTGTCGGTGGGCGGGTCAGTCACGTGGTTCCAAAAATGAGTGTTGATTCTTGATGTGTGCTAAGATTCCCTAACACCCGCTGTAAGTCCACTAACAGAGGGCCAAACTTAACACCCTTTTTTTGGAGCCACGTGCTAGTTCAATCACCGTTTTAGCTCCCCACATCTGGTCAAGGATCTGGCTAGGGCGGCGCCTTAGCGCTTCAATAACTCGGCCTTGGCAACGCGCGATGTCGCCGAACGGGCCATCATGCACGAGGCCACCAATGAATGGGAGTCTTTTTGGTGGCGTGCATGAAACGGCGTCAATCATTGCTTTGATCGGTTACCGTTTGCACACCTGGAGCAAAAGTTCCGTTGTGTCCCTCACAAATACGACCTGCATCCATCTCAAATGCCCGCGCCATCGTCGAAGAACCTCTTCCAAGAGCTGTGCATCTGCACCCACGACCAAAATGGATCAGCCTCCGCATCAAGGAGTTTACATGGTCCCGTACCAGTATCCAATTGACCAATATGGGAACCCAATGCCCAATATCCAATACCAGGACAAGAACTCAGCTGCCGCACACGCATATCCACCTCAATCCTACAACCCACAAGCGGCTCCGTTACTCGTTGACAACACCTACACAGGCAATGTGCCTCAGCAAACTCCGCGGAAGCGTCATCAGATCCTTGGTTGGAAACTGGAGATCTTCACCCTCTTGTTGGCATGTGGTGCTTTGGTCGCCATGGTCGTTGTGCTGGTGCGCTTCGACGGCAAAAGAGTCCCGGAATGGGAGCATTCGATCAACCTGACGACCATCGTGGCCCTGATATCCACCTTCTTCAGAGCGGCCCTCATCGCGGTCATGGCTGAGGTCATAAGTCAAGCAAAATGGCTTTGGTTCGGAAAAAGCCGCCGGCTCATCGACCTCCAGCGCTTTGATGAGGCAAGTCGAGGGTTCGCCGGGGCCCTCAAGTTCTTTGCAACCGTCCCCAAGACGGTGATTGGCACTTTCGGTGCTGCTGTCATTATTGTATCGGCAGCCATCGGACCCTTCACACAGCAAGCCATCAAGACAGCCGTCTGTCAACAGCCAAACCCCTCTGCCAACGCCTCCATCCCAGTCGCCGGCTTCGCCAACGGCAATTTTTACCGATTCGGCGCCGGCCTGTTTAGACTCAACCCAGACGTCCAAGGCGCTCTTGTCAACGCGGTAGCAAATCCCACGGGCAGAGACTCCGTCATGTCAGCCACCTGCGCGACAGGAAACTGCACATTCACCGAGTACAACGGGATCACGCACTCCAGCATGGGTCTCTGCAGCGCCTGTCTCGACATTTCCCGGTTCATCACCCTCAACGGGACAAGAAACTACACCCTCCCCAACGGTCTCTACATCAACACAGCCGCCCAAAATCCAGCAATCAACATCCAACACAACACCCTCCGCTGGCTCCCTCCCGACAACTTCGGCGACGCAGCGCCTGCCTTCACCGCAGCACTGGCAAACGTAACGACCCTCACCTTCACCCAAGCGTCCTGCGACCTAAGCCCCGGCATGAACAACTGCACCAACAACCTCAACGTGTCCAGCCTCGGCGTGCGAATGCGTCCCATAGCCGTCACCTGCGCCGTCCACCCCTGCCTGAAAAACTTCCTCGGCCGAATCAGCAACGGCGAACTCGAAGAGGAACTCATCTCCACCCTCCCCGCCAGCCCCGCAAACGAAGGTACCTTCTCCGGCAACGGACTGCACAACTACACCGCCCTCAAAACACCCTGCGCGGTAAACGACAACGTATACGACACGTCCAACTTTTCGCTCATCCCTGACGCGTCCAAATTCGCCGTCATACCACCCGAAGCGCACGCCTTCGAACACGTCGTCGCGCCAAACGGTGAAAATGTCACGGCGCCGTATGAATGCATCTACAAGCTATACTGGGTCTACGCCATGGCCTTGTCCGACTTTCTCAAACAGTTTCTGTTCAACGGGCGCTGTGTAGAGAGCATGTCGTTACCGGGGACATTGAACTGTCCGAATGAAGTGTTTTGGTTTAACGAGTTTTGGGCGGATGGACAGACGAATGCGAGTTGGATCGAAGGGATCATGGACAAGTTTGCGGTTGCTGCGACGAATAAGTTGAGGGTGGACGGGCGGAGTATGTATTTTGGCGAGGCGAGGCCGGATGTGGTGGGGATGGCGCATGATACGACGGTGTGTGTGCAGTTGGATTGGGTCTGGCTTTTGTTGCCGGCTGGGTTGTTGGTTGTGGGCATGTTGTTGCTTGTTGGGATTATTGTGCATGGGTTGTTGGAGAGTGGACAACCGGTTTGGAAGTCGTCGGTGTTGCCGTTGCTGTATTGTGGGTTGGTGGAACAGCCTAGGTTGGGACATGCGCCTAGTGAGGGCGAGTTGGCGGAGAGAGCGAAGAAGACGGAGGTTGCGTTGAGGAGTGATGGGGTTGTTGGGTTTACGACGGCAGTGTCTTAGTAGAGTCATCGCGAAGAATAGATGTAGGCAGACTTGATATGAGATACCAAAGCCGAGGATCATACTACCAGATGAGGTAACATTGAACTATTACACCAATGTAATCGTCATCTTCTTCTCCAAGTCGAAAGCCGGCGTTTTCCCCAAAAGTCCAGCAGCCCCGATACGTCTAAACCTACGGTCCTCAGGAGGCCCTACGGGTTCCATGATGATGAATACTTCATACGCTTCACCCTGTCCTTTTGGACTTGTGAATAACAACATGCAAGGAAAGGGTGCCGGCCCTGTCAAGTCCCCATGATCCAAAAAGCCAAAGCAGCGATAAAACTCCGAGGCATCACCACGCAAGTTTTCGCCAAACACCTGAAAGTAGCCGTACATTTTGCCCTTCAGTTGTTCCCGGGTTGGGCGCAGGGCAATAGTCATGACGGGAGCTTCGACCTCGAGATGTGCCGACTTGAGTGGTGAAGTGTAAGGTGTCCCAGACCACTCAATCTTCGAGGTCAAGAGATGAAGATGTTCTTTTGGCCCTCTTGATCTTTTAGTCGGCGTCCCGTCAGAGGATGGAGGGGTGTCCTCCCACCATCGGAACGTGGCAGGGCCAGGGCAGGCCAACCAGGTCCAGGACGGCAGAGCTGGGTCTCCTAGTCCTCTTTCCTGCACTCGTACAGAGAGCCGCGACCATGCCATGTCTCGTGCTAGAGTAGCCCTCCAAAGGCCTAGGATGGACTCATTGTTCGGCATGACTGATGCAAAGGACTGGATCACACCAGCGACGGCAGGAACACGGTCTCGCTCGTAGGTGAGCAGACGTTCCGAATAGTTCTCGACGATTTTTTCCCACCTGATACGAAGTCTGAGGGCAGACGCTGGGGTCTGTGGTGGTTCTCGAGGGATCTGCATTGGTAGTCTATCATCCCTCTCTTCCCTGTCTGTGGAGACAAACGACAGCCCGTTTTCCACCCTCTGTTCATGGTGACATTGCCAGTGCATGTCAGGTTGCAAACAAAAGACGGCTCTCGGGGATAGTACCTGCTCCTGGAGGGCCCACGCTCGCGCGCTGAGAGTGTTGCCGCTGCCGGGACGAATTCGAACATCGTCATAATAGAAACGTATGAGGCGGTTGTGAGCCCGAAATGACACGTCCTGGTTTATGAAATCCTGGTCGAGGACGGGAAAACACCCTGTTGCGCTGTCACGAGACTGGGAGGCCGCAATGGTTAGTTGGCAGCCGCCGTACACCTTGTTCATAACTGCTGCTTCCCGCTGCCAGTCCTCGCTGTCGTCTTGTACAATGCAAAGTGCATCAATCCAGATGTATGGGATGCCCAGCGCGCGAGTTATTTTCATTGCGTCTGCGAATGTCGCCGGCATCAGGTCGGAGGGGATCTCCTGGGTGAACTGAGCGAGTACGTCTGTCGTGGTGCATAGCGGCAAGTTCTCACCCCAACAGTAACTTAGGGCCGCGTACTCGATGGAATCAATCCCAGCCATGTCGGCCGTGAGGATCAAACGAACTGATCGTCCGTCGAGACCGGCACTCACAAGTCGAGTCGGAACAAAGGGGCACGGTTGGCACGCGGCATGGGGGGAGTCGTGGCGGCAGCTATGTAGCCATCGTTTTATCGTGTCGATCCTCCCGTCGAGTATTGGGTCACCGTCTCTGCGGGTCGATAGCTCGAGCAGTGGTTCACCCTCTGCGAAGAATGTCAGCCTGGATTGGTCATTCAAGTGTAAGGTGGGCGCTAGATTCCTACCTTGGAATGGACAAATAGCAAGGGTAAACTTCGCAGCGTACACCATGACGCTCGAGAGACTCCTCACATGGACATCAAAAACACACCAGGGGATTGAAGAGACCGATAGTTCTCGCCCGGGGCCCGCTCGCTTCAACTCAAAGGGGCAGTCCTTCGGCGACGGCTCGTCTTCATCAAAAATCAGCACCAGAGTAGACCGGATCGCACGACAGAGCCTGCAGCTCTTGGTCGAAGCCATAAAATCCCCGTAGGTTGCATGGTGGGTTATCGTTGCAGTGGATGGGGCATCATTTTCAGATCCCTCGATGAGGTCTTCGCAAAAAGAACAAAGGCTAAACTCGTCCGCGGGCATAGTTTCGAAGTAGATTGCTTACACTCGGAATGTCCGATACGATGGCGAGACCGTAGTGAAGCTGCAAGCAGTGAAGTTCGAGTGGCTGGTTGTGCTTGGCGGGGTCCAAGAGTGACACAGGCAAGGAGCAGTGAGGGGCTGCTGAGTCATTCATTCTGTTGTGGCTTCTGCCTCAGCGCTGAACGCGGGGAAGGAGCTGAGAATGCCCAACGGATCAATTGTCGGACCGTCTGAACCAGCCGTCGAGAACATGGTCAGGCTCAGGGCAAATTGCGCAGTTTCTCCCCCGACCATCAAGTTTCGCGATTGAATGCTGGAGTCCAGCATACCACAGGACCATCTCCTTTCACCCGCGCCCGGAGGTCACATTGTCGTCCGGTTTGATCGATCATCAGAATGGCCGACCCGCTCACTATTGTTGGGACTGTAGGTGCGGTGCTTGGAATCGTCGACGTTCTGGCCAAAACTATCAGTTCGGTGTCGCAACTCAGAGAACAGTGGAAGCTTGTTGACACAGTGGTCATTACATTCGAATTGCAGCTTACTTCGATGCATACCGCCCTGTCTCAGATCAAAGATTGGGCGGACGCCAATTCGGGTGATCCTCATTATCAACTCGCCATAGATCTCGATCGATGTTTATCGCATTGCCAGTCGCTTGTCAGCATCATCGAAGCGGAGATGGACGATTTGCGGAACAAAGGAGATCAGTCGGTGGCTAGCAAGATCCAGTTTCTGTTCAAAACCCAAGGCATGGTTGAAGTTCAGAAGATGATGGACCATGTAACTGCGGCCCTGAACCTGCTTCTCACCGCCTGTAACAGGTAAGGACGCGCCCGCTTCCTCGTGAGGTTTGTTGACAGGACTTTCAGTGCCTCGCTGCTTGAACAGAAGTCAGTCGTCGAGAACTCCGCGACACGCCGAAAGATCAAGAAGGTGGAAGAAGACGCACGATCCCTGCTAGTGCACAGGGACACGGATTCCCTTCGTAGCTTCTTCACAGCCACATGGTCACTTCGGTCCTCGAAGCGATCTGTCCTTTTCGATTTCGACCCCGAGATCCTCCCTAGTCGGATATATAGGAGGGTCCTGCAAGGATCGATCAAGGAGAGCCTGAGAAGGCAGCAAGGGGCCTTCCGGGAGATGAGAATACGACGATCGAACAAGGAAGAGGGGGGTAGACACCTATATTTGGCGTGCCAGAATGGAAACGAGGAAGAGATACGGTCGCTCATCAAGAACGGCGTCGACATCAATGACGGTGGTATACATGTACCTGGGAACAGTCCACTCTTCCAAGCAGCAAAGGACGGCCGCACACCGATCGTTAAGCTTCTGTTAGAGCTCCGGGCCGATACTGAAGTACGAGATAAGAGGGGGTGGACTCCGCTCATCGAAGCAGCGCATTGCGGTTACACAGAAGTTGTGAAGTTGTTGCTAGAATTCCACGCCGACATCAAAGCGGAAGATGGGGATTGGCGCACTCCGCTCATGTACGCAGCGAAACGGGGTCGCAAATCAACTGTGGAGTTGTTGCTAGAGTCCCAGGCCGATATTGAAGCAGTGGATATAAATGGTTGGACTCCGCTTGCATATGCTGCCGTGGAGGGAAAGAACGAAGTCGTGCAACTCTTGCTCGCGGAGGGAGCATATATAGAGAGCTGCAACGCCGACGGTAACACACCCCTAACACTAGCCGCAGAGCGTGGGCATACTGAAACTGCGGAAATCCTGCTCTCAAAAGGTGCAAACAAAGAGAATTGCAACCTCATCGGCAGGACACCCCTAGCATCAGCCGCCCGGCATGGGCATATACAAACGCTTGAGCTTCTGATCAGCAGTGGAGCCCGTGTCGAGGCAAAAGACTTGCTGGGCCGAACGGCACTCTTTGACGCGATCTCAGTCGGAGCATTGGGAGGGTCCAAGATGGAATCCGTAACGAATTATCTGCTGGATGTAGGTGCCGACATTGAGGCGAGAGACCGGGATGGTAGGACGCCACTATCATACGCTGCTCAATTTTGTAGGGCAAAAGCGGTGGAGTTGTTGCTCAAGCGCGGGGCGGATGCGACTGTACGGGACAATGAAGGACACACGCCGCTCAAAATTGCACAAGGCAAGGGACGTCAAGAGGTGGAGCGCTTATTGACGGAGGCGTCGACAAAAAAACAACAGTCTTAATCCACCGAGCATAGCAGTTGCATCTTCAACTAGGTCTCAAACTTACTGTTGCCACTTGCTCTCTCATGGGTGTCGATCGTTCCCGGTGAAGTCCAAGCAGACACTGACCGTCGTGTCCAATACCAATGTCGTTGTAAGGCACCCCTCCATCAAACTACTTTCCAGCCAGACGTAGGCTGCCGGTTTGTATGCCCCATATGCAGACGCAATGAGGCCTTCTGCCATCTCGCCCAAATGATTCGCCGAAATCGTCATCTGCCTTCTCGTTGGCTAGCATCCGGCATATGCCCCATCAGACGACGCGACAAACCAATAGCGCTTGTGTATCACAACAGATTCCAAGTCGGCAAACAAAGCTAACCGTCGAGGAGCTTCCACGCTCTGATCCACTTCCTCTTCCTTTTAACCTGGGTATTCTCTTCCCAAGAGGGCATGACAGGCAACATCCACGGCTGTTTGCCTGACTCAACCCTGTTTTTTCCACACAAACAATCGCCGCACACACTCAAGACACACCCCTCCAGCCAGACACCAAGAATGGCGCAAGACCAACGCGCCGCACGCCTGAACAGGGTGTTCTACAAGCTGTTGGCAGGCAAACAACAGGTCACGACGTCGCAAACGGCCCAACACTTCCTCGAAGCAATCCGTCTCCAGAACGACGATCAAAGGACACCCAGCGCTTGCGTCGAAAAGATCCTCTCTAGTCCCGCAGGTCTTCCGGCTCTTCACTCCGCCCTCCGAATCGACATCACCAGTCCATTTCTCCTCAACCAAACCCTCCCCACCCTCTCGTACCTCTCTGATGCCCGCATCAAAGCCCTCGCAGACGGCCAACTCCTTCACAAGATTCTCCACGCCATCGTCGAGCCCCCGACCGTGTGGAACGCCCTCCTCCAGCTCTTCCGCACCCGCCAATCCGAACCCCTCCTCACCCCCTTCGCGTGGCTCTCCCTCGAACTTATCTCCCTTCCACCCAAAGCCGGTCTCAGCACCACCGTCATCAACGACATTCAGACCTTGTCCGATCAAGACGCCTTCCTCAAGACTGAGCACCACCCCGCTCGCGAGCTGGGTTACAAGATCAAGCGCGTCGTCCAAATGCTGCACGCCCCTGACCAAAGCACGACCAACGGACCCGGCGGCCGCCACGACAACGACCACGCAGACTACCGACAGATCCGCACGTTCCCAACAACCGACGAGTTCTGCTCCATCGAGTTACCCTTCTATCGCACGGCGAAAGAGGTAGTCGATACCAAGCTCGAGGAGCGCGCGCGCGTCCATCTCGACAACCAATACCGTTTGCTCAGGGAGGACATGCTGGCCGAGTTGCGGGAGGACTTCCACGTCGCACTCGGCGTGAAGAAGGGTCGACGATCGGCTCTTATTCTCGGCGGACTGAGACCTGTCGGGTTGCACGTTGGGGATGAAGAGGGCGGTCGGTTCAAGTTCAAGACGTGCAAGATGCTTCTGCAGTGTTTTGAGGGGATGCAGTTCCTTGCAAAGAAGGGTGCGGACGCGCGCAAAAAGTTTTTCGCTGAGCAAAAGAGCTTTCTCAAGCACCAGGCGTTTGGCGTCTTGTGCCGAGGCAAGGAGATCTTCGGGTTCGCGTTTGTCAACCGTGATGTCGACCTCCTCATCGAGTCGCCGCCTATTGTGTCCCTCCAGTTCACTGACGTCCAGGGGTTTGGACGCTCCTTATTGGCATTGACTATGCCAGCGCCTGGCGCCGAGCCGATCCGCTTCATTGTTGTCGACACGGCTGTGTTTGCGTACGAGCCCGTTCTCCTCAGCTTGCAGTCGGTGACGGACCTCCCGTTGCAAGACATCATTGTCAACCCGACTTGTCCGAACGCTGGTCGCGAGCTACAGCACAGCCGCCTTCAGTTCAGGGTGGAAATCCTGAAGCGGTTGGCGGTGGGAGCAGACAATAATAGCTCCATCAGACTGCCTATGGTGCTGCGGCAGACACGACTGGTCTCGGTTGACTTTTCGCAACTTTTGGCAATCCTGGATGCACTGGTTTCCCCAGTCAGTATTATCCAAGGACCTCCCGGTGAGTCTCGCAAACCAGCTTTTTCGGGACTTCCGGACTGACATGTTCCAGGCACCGGGAAATCCTTCACTAGCGCTCAGATCGCCAACTTTTTCCACGACGCTGGGCTGCGCATTCTCGTCATCAGCTACACCAACCACGCACTGAACCAGCTACTCGAAGACCTTCTGAAGGTTGGAATCCCCGGCAGCGACATTGTTCGGATTGGTGGAAAGGTGAAATGCACTTTCGCCATCGAGTCTCTCCTCTTGTCGAACCAAACGAGATCTTATCGCCGCTCTCGTGACGCATGGGGCCTAATCGAAAAACTGAGAGGTTCAGCATTTGTCCATGCGCAGTCCGCTCAGAAGTCCCTCGGTGACTATCTGCGGTTCACGATCAAATGGGACGATATATCCGAGTACCTCGAGTTTTCGGAGGAGGACGAGGGGTTTTATGAAGCCCTTCAGGTCCCTATTAGCAACGACGACTGGCAACAAGCGGGAAAGAAGAACAAGGCAATCGGGCCGGACTACCTCTACAGGCAGTGGTCACACGGTCAGGGCCCCGGCATCTTCGCGAAGAGTCTCTCCCCCACCTCCAAGGCCATCTGGGCCATGCCTCCGCCTGAGCGCCAGGCCCGCATCCAACGATGGACCAAGGCCCTTGTCGCTGAACGCCTCAATATCGTTGAGGATCGTGTTCGGAGGTTCAACAACGCCCAAGAGGAGCTCGACATCCAGTTTAGCGAGTCGGATGCTGCCGTGGTCCGGGATAAAACCGTATTGGGTTGCACCACGACTGGTGCAGCCAAACACGGGCGACTGATTCGCGCGTTCCGTCCGGATGTGGTCTTGGTAGAAGAAGCTGGAGAGATTCTCGAGAGTCACATTCTGACAGCCCTCGCGCCCACGGTCAAGCACCTGGTGCTAGTTGGCGATCACAAGCAGCTAAGACCCAAGATCAACAACTATGACCTTTCTGTCGAAAAAGGGAGCGGCTTCGACTTGAACCGCTCCATGTTCGAGAGGCTCATTGGCCAGGACGCCAAGCATCAGACATTGCTCAAGCAACATCGCATGGTACCAGAAATTTCTTTCTTTCCTCGTCGCCTTACCTATCCCGATCTCATCGACGACCCCAAGACAATAGGTCGAGACCGCATCAAAGGACTTCGCGATCGGGTGGTTTTCCTCAACCACGGCAAGCAAGAGGAAATCGACAATGCGTTGCACGATCGCCGAGACCCAGGCGTCAAGGCTAGCAAGAAGAATCTCTTCGAGGCCGAGATGGTGTTACGTTGCGTCAAGTACATGGGCCAGCAGGGATACAGCACCCATCAAATCGTCATCCTGACTCCATACCTAGGTCAACTCCGAGTTCTTCAGGACGCAATCCTCAAGGGAGAACACGCAGTAGAACTTGGCGAGATGGATAAGATGGAGCTCGTCCGGGCTGGGCTGATGACCCAAGCGGCGGCCCAGGTCAACAAAACCCCTCTCCGTATCTCCACCATTGGTAAGTGTTTGGATGCATTGCAAGTGACGTGGCTGACGTGGTGGAACAGACAACTATCAAGGAGAAGAGAGCGACATTGTGATTGCCTCGCTGACTCGGAGCAACGAGTCGGGCGACATCGGATTCATGTCCGCTCCTGAGCGACTGAACGTCCTCATCACCAGAGCCCGCAACTGCATCGTCCTCATCGGCAACATGGCGACCTTCATGGCTAGCAAGAAGGGCGAAAATACCTGGCTCCCCTTCTTCCAGCTCCTCAAGGAGAGGAGCCACCTGTACGACGGCCTGCCGGTGAAATGCGAGAAACACCCTGAGACAGAAGCTCTGCTTCAGGAACCATCGGACTTTGACAAGCACTGCCCGGATGGAGGCTGCACAAAGTTATGGTGAGTCGTCATTCCCTTTTTTCAAGTCAAGTCCTCTCTCCGGTCTTTGGCTTCAGAGGTGCATTGGTATTCTTGTTGTGATGTCATGGGCCATCGGCTCCGTGGATGCTGACCCATCCCAGTGATGCCCTGCTCAAATGCCGAATCCACAAGTGCAAGTCCCGCTGCCACAGGATCTCGGACCACAGCAAAACTGAGTGCCGTGAGCTTGTTGACAAAACCTGCGATCGTGGCCATAAGACCCGGGTTCCATGCACCAAGAGAGACAGCGGCTGCCACGCGTGCATAAAGGAAGACAAGGAAACCGAGCGCCGCATCAAGATGGATCTTCAGCTCGAGGCTGACAGGCAGCGGTCCCAAGTGGAGAGTGCTCGTCAGCTGCAGAAGCTTGAAGACGAGCTTGATCTCCAGCGCAGGATCGCAAAGTACAAGGTCGATGAGGAAGATGAGAAGAAAAAGATTGAGCAGAAGCAATCAGAGCTCGCAGCTCTCAAGGAATCCGAGAAGAGAAAGCAACAACTCAAAGAACAGCAAAAGCTACGAGCGGCAGAGAGAGCTGCTAAGGCGAAAAGGGTGGCAGCCAACCAGCAGGCGAGCACACAAAACTCCGCTCAGCGCACCGCCGAGGATGAGAGTTGCGCTGCGGGCGAGTGGAGCGATCTGAAAGACTCTGAAGGTGCGCAGAACGGGCCAATGGACGAGTTGATGACCATGATCGGCCTAGAGGGAGTCAAGCTGGCATTTTTGTCCGTCTTTTCCAAGGTCGACCTTGCCATGCGCCAGGGGACCTCACTGGCTACCGATCGCTTCAGCTGCTCGATGTTGGGAAACCCAGGGACTGGTACGACCAACATCGTTCCGTTGAAATTTTCGCTGACATCTTGCAGGCAAGACCACCGTGGCGCGTCTGTACGCACGATTCCTGACCGATCTGGGAGTGATCCCCGGTTCTTGCTTCAAGGAGACCACGGGAGCGGCCTTGGCCGGCAACGGAGCCCAGGGGTGCAAAAAGCTCATCGATGAAATCCTCAAGGAAGATGGTGGCGTTCTCTTTGTCGATGAGGCTTACCAGCTCACTTCTGGGAACAATCCAGGGGGTGCCGCTGTGCTCGATTACCTGCTGGCTGAGGTTGAGAATCTTCGAGGCAAGGTTGTCTTTGTCATCGCCGGTTACAACAGGGAAATGGAGAGCTTTTTCGCCCATAACCCCGGCCTTCCAAGCAGATTCCCGGTCCAGATGGACTTCGCCGACTACACTGACGCAGAGCTCCTCCGGATCTTGGAGCTCAAGATGAACAGCAGATACAGCGGCGCCATGGAGTGTGAAGACGGGTTGCGAGGGCTCTATTGTCGGATCGTCGCCCGGAGGATCGGCTATGGCCGAGGAAAGGAAGGGTTTGGGAATGCCCGAGCTGTTGAAAACACTCTCAGCATCATTTCGAAGCGTCAGGCGGATCGAATCAGACGGGAGAGGAGGGCGGGTGGCAAACCCGACGACATGCTTTTCACCAAGGAGGACCTGATTGGCCCAAAGCCCGCTTCTGCGCTCGCAGATTGCAAGGCGTGGCAAAAGCTCCAGGAGTTGACCGGTTTGTCTTCAGTCAAAGATGCCGTCAAGGCTTTGGTCGACAGCATCCAGCAGAACTATGAGCGTGAACTCGCTGAACAGCCTCGCATCCTGTATTCCCTCAACAAGGTCTTTCTCGGAAACCCGGGGACTGGTAAAACAACCGTGGCTGAGTTGTACGGGGAGATTCTTGTTGCTTTAGGGCTGCTGTCCAGAGGCGAGGGTAAGTCAAAGACCCCCAACGGTAGAAGCCGACACTAATACTGCGACAGTTGTCATGAAAAACCCGTCCGACTTTGTGGGTGCGGCCCTGGGCCAGTCGGAGCAGAACACCAAGGGGATCCTTGCAGCCGCCGTCGGAAAGGTCCTGGTGATCGACGAGGCGTATGGACTGTACGGAGGAGGCGACGGCCAGGGCGCGAGCTCCGATCCGTACAAAACGGCTGTCATTGACACCATTGTCGCCGAAGTCCAGAGCGTCCCAGGAGACGATCGCTGCGTGCTCCTTCTCGGGTACAAGGACAAGATGGAAGAAATGTTCCGAAACGTCAACCCTGGCTTGAGCCGCCGGTTTCCCGTCGCCTCGGGCTTCTACTTTGAGGACTTCTCACAGGCCCAGCTTCGAACAATTCTGGACCTCAAGTTGAAGGGGAATGGGTACCAGGCGACCGTCCGAGCAAAGCAGGTGGCCATGGAGATGTTGGACCGAGCGCGCAACCGACCGCACTTTGGAAATGCCGGTGAAATCAACAACATCCTCGATACGGCCAAGGCTCGGCACCAGCGCCGTCTCTCCAAGATGGAGCCAGGAAGTGCCAGGAGGGTTCAATCAAGCGCACTCCTCGAAGCCGAGGATTTCGACGAGAATTTCGATCGCGCTGAGAGGTCCGAGACGAATGTCAGGATGCTCTTCCGAGACACGGTCGGCTCGGAAGAGGTGATCAAACTTCTCGAGGGTTATCAGGAGACCGTCCGAACAATGAAGGCGCTCAAGCTGGATCCCAAGGAGAACATACCGTTCAACTTCCTCTTCCGCGGACCTCCCGGCACGGGCAAGACAACCACGGCGAAGAGGATGGGCAAGGTCTTCTACGACATGGGCTTCCTCTCGACGGCTGAGGTGGTCGAATGCTCTGCAACCGATCTCATTGGGCAGTATGTCGGCCAAACTGGCCCCAAGGTTCAGAAGAAGCTAGACCAAGCCCTGGGTCGAGTTCTCTTTGTGGACGAAGCCTATCGACTTGCCGAAGGCCACTTTGCCAAGGAAGCGGTCGATGAGCTGGTCGACTGCGTGACAAAGGAGCGTTACCAAAAGAAGTTGATCATCATCTTGGCCGGATACGACGCTGATATCAACCGCCTCATGTCAGTCAACGCCGGGTTGTCCTCGCGATTCCCAGCCGTGGTCGACTTCCATTCTTTGTCGCCTCAGGACTGCGTCTTGCTGATGGGTCGGCTGCTCAAGAAGAAGAAGGCGGAGCTGCAGGCGAACGGAAACGATCTCGACATGGCTTGCCTGGACGTTGCCTCGTCTTGGTTTTCGGAGCAGCTATTTCGGTATTTTGAGCACTTGATCGAGCAGGATAACTGGGCGAGCGCGCGCGATGTGCAGAGTCTAGCAAGCAGCATCTTTGCGAAGCTTCTGAGGTCCAAGGATGCTGTGACGCAGAAGCGCCTGGTTCTCGGCGAAAAGACAGTCCTCGAGGAGCTCGGTAGGATGGTTAGGGAGCGTGCAGCCCGAAGCGTAGCAAATGCGGGTGTCGCAGCAGCTCAGAATACTCGAGCCCTGCAGCCAGAGCTGCCCCTCCGCCCACCACCCACGGCCCCACCCAAGGCGAAAACAACACTTGCGACCACAATGGTCAACGCCCATGCGCATGGTCGACAAGATGCCGAGGAGACTCCAAGCGAGGAGCCTCAGGAGATCAGCTGGACTGAGATTGCCGTGCGAAAAGCGCCCCGGGATTGTCGCCGAGACGCGGGAGTCAGCGACGAGGTCTGGGAGCAGCTTCAAAAGGATCGGCAGGCGGAGGAGGAGCGCGAGGAGGAATACCAGCGGTTGAAGGAAGCGGCTCGCAATGCGTCGGTGACTGCAAGAGCGAATATTGTTAAACGTTTGGTCGAGGAGGAAGAACGACGCAAGAAGGAACTGGAGATGCAGAAGAAACTTGCAATGATGGGGGCGTGTCCGATGGGATTTGCGTGGATAAAGCAGGCTGGAGGCTATCGGTGCGCTGGAGGAAGTCATTACATGTCGGACGCCAGTATCGCGAAGATGTAGATAACGCACTTTGCAACTTAGTGCATAGCTGTGGGTGTTTTACGGACAGGAAGCTTGTGAGGTACGGGAAATGGAGGTATTCGCAACTTGTCACGGCGACCGAGGGGTCGACGCTATTCGCAATCTTCCATCTCCCTCGGAATCAGTCGAAGAGCAACAAAGGTAATCACCGCCCTGCAACATTCGATGGGCACGGGCCAGAAGCCCCTCCGCCCCACATTCATATTCTGGAACCCGCCAATTACATCCAAGAGCTAGCTTGGTCTTGACCGCCTATTTTAACTAGGTCAGATCCTCCGTCAATGCTTTGCCTCAACTTGCCTCAACTCAAGCTTATTCCTTCCTGAAGCAAACTTCCAACGGACATTTCGAAAATACTGTGGGCCTATCTTCACTTCCCATCTACGCCATGGACCCCGTCGGCCCACCAATCCTTGACGCAGACTGGGAGAAGCACAAGGCCGAGATTTGGCGTCTCTACATCTTGGACGAAGTGCCACAGAAGAATCTCTTAGACGAGATTAGGAAATTGGGGCTCTTTGCAACGTAAGCTTTGCTCCCTCGTTGAGGCCTGCAATGGCCGCGAATACAGCTGGAGACCAAGTAGGATACTACCGTAGGAAGTCCCAGCTACAATACAAGCTGAACCGGTGGGGCTTCAAGCGCAACATCGACGAGCCCACCTGGCAAAAGATCGACCGTGAGATCAAGAAGAGAAAGCGGGACGGCAAGGAGAGCGAAGTAATCCATAATTACAAACGGCTCAAGCCGGCCAAGATTGCAAAGGAAACCAATCGCCACCGCGACTGGGCATGTTTCAAGGGCACCACCCCGGGTCCGTCCGGTTACTACGTGTTTAGATTTGCACAACCGCTAACGAAACATAAAGTCTCTTCTCCCTCATCCCCAATCGATCTGCAAGTCACCATTTCCACCCCGGTTGCGTCTTCTATGGAGTTCATGTGGCCACCCACCCTTCCCTGGCTACGGTTTCAGTCGGCGTATTCATCCCGTAAGCGAGCCCCTTGACAGAGCTGATAGATGCTGGCAAGTCTAGGAAGCGCTAAAAAAAAGAAAAAAAAAACAATAGTCTTCTCAGCCCTTATGCGACAAGCTGACCGATCCGCCAAAAGCCACGTGTTAGAGACCCAACTTCAGGTCGCGTTCCAGGGTGTTTTATCCCAGCCGATCCGCGATGCAGTCTCCAAGGCTGAGTCGGGGATATCGAAACTTGCTTCCGTGATTGGTATCGTAATGCCGGAATCCCGTCCGGGGGAGCACCTCTGCCGCGCCGGCGCTCTCGTCGGACTGCGGGGCCCAGACATACTCGGCCACTATCTATCGTCTATCATCTACCTTTCCTCCAACAATTTTCTGTCCTCCTACAGCAGTTACGAGTGGCAAGAGACTGCAATTGCCATCCGACAGTCTGGTTTGATGCATCACCGGCTTGACTTCGCGTCACTCGACGGAGCAACAATTTCGTCGTTCGCTGAAAAACTCTTCCAGACTGCCGTCTACCACACAGTGACGGAATATCAGGGCGAAGGATGGGACATTGTTGAGTGGCTCCTGTCTTCGGGCTTTGACCCGGACACGCCGGTGCCCTACCTAAAGACCAACGTTCTCATGACCGCCTTGCAGTTGTCTGCACTATTTGCTCGCAAAGACTTTCTATCATCACTGCTCCTTCATGGTGCAAACCCAAATTTCGCATTATCGGGCCAAGGCACGCCGCTGGAGTTAGTACTCCTATCGCCGCTCCAAAGCCGACCACACGACTATGGCCAGGATTCTTGCCTTTCTGATCGTTTCTCCTGGGAAGACATTCCAGACATGGCGCATCTTTTAGTCTCCCGCGGCGCGGTGGCCAACTTGTCGGCCGGAGGCAGCGAAGATTCCGTCCTTTTCCCCGCCATTCGCCTCGGGGACCTTAATCTAATCGGGTTGCTTTTGAATCAGGGCGTCGACATCGGAATTACCGCCAAGCGCAGTCAAGGGTTCACATGCGAAGCCACAGCCTTAAGCGTCGCAGCCGGCTTTCAGAATGAGGCTTTGAACAACGCGACAGCTCTTGGGCTGGTTAATTTCATACTAGGCGCGCATACCTTGAGAGGCTCGCCAGTGGACATCACAGCTCTAATAACACCGGACGTTCTCATTGCCGCAGCCGAGGCTGGCAACTGCGACGTCATCAAATTCCTGGTCGGGCTCTCACCAAAAGTCGGATTCTCAAACTCGATCGGAATCTCGGCACTTCACGCGGCTGCGTGGAAAGGCTGTGTGGATACTTGCCGGCTGCTTTTGGAGCTTGGTTGTCCCGTCAACTCGCCGTCAGCCAAAAGTTCTCCCCTTCACATCGCTTGTGCCCTCGACCGCGCAAGCGTTGCTGAACTCCTCATGCTGAACGGCGCCGCGATAGATGCCGCCATGGATCTTGACAAAGAAACCTTTCAGAGGCTCAACCTCGATCCAGACGAAAACCCTGACCTCGAATGGAACAGCCCGCTCGTCAACGAGCTAATATGCTTGGAGCCAATCACTCCGCTCCGAGTAGCCCTCGCGTTCTATGGGCATCGTTGCGCTATGGCTTTGATTCGAAGGAATGCCGGGTTTGTCGGCGACGAGGTTGTGCTGGCTGCGATGAGCGGTATCAGCGTTCACCACGACCTCGACGTCTTGTCCGCGCTCCTAGATTCTGGCGCCGACGCGGACGGGCAGAGCCTCAAAGGCAAATCAGTTCCCCGCATTCTCTTAGAACATCACGCCTCGGGTTTCCTCGACGTGGACCTGGATGTGATAAAAGACCTTCTCATGCGTGGGGCGGAGCTAGATGATTTCGATCTTGCCTACGCCATTCATTGTACATACCACAGTTTTGCGATGGCGCTTTTTGATCACGTATATGATTCATCTGATCAGTACACATCAAGCGAAGTCGTACTCGAGGCTGCCTGCTCTTCTAATCTATGCGGAATGCTTAGCAGAGTACTTCAGCAATATCAAGGAGACTACAGCCCTCGCTCCCTGTGTGTCGCTCTCGATCGTGGGCTCGACCGGAGTATCATCCGACAGCTGCTCGCTGTTCAACGAAGCGATCAGCGAGCAGGGATTCTGGATTGTACCGCCATCAGCATAGCAGCCATGAAGCCCGAGAACATGCGTACCTTGGAAATGTTGACTGCGTCTCTACCTCGCTACCCAATATCGGTCGTGCCGCTGCGCTTGAATGGCCGGATCGGACTGTTTGAACTCAGGTATGGAGACTGGTGGGTCAACGGCGGTGTCAACGGGTCTGTTCTCACATATGCGGCTATCGGGGACACCGAAGCGGCTTTCCTCCACCTACTAAACCACGGCTACGGGCCGGACTGGCTTACCTGGCTGATGATCGCTAAGTATGGGCGATATTCAATGGCATCCACACTCCGCGAGAGGGGATTTTCGGTGCCGGGGCCCGGCCGGTTTGTTTCATCCGCGGACCGACCGCTCAACCAGGCCATCTCAAGGGGCGACACAGCCATGGTTCGCCTGCTTCTCGAGGCAGGCTGTCCCGTCAACCCCAGCGTATACAAGGTCAAATACGGTCGCACGCCACTGCAATGTGCCGTCGAAAATGCTAATCTGGATATGATCGACGTGCTCATAAAGGCCGGCGCCAACGTGAATGCGCGGCCAGCGATGGATTCCGGAGCCACGGCGCTCCAGATAGCCTCGATCAAGGGCTACGTGGGCATTGCGGAGATGTTGCTAGGACTCGGAGCAGACGTCAATGCGGCCCGTTCCAAGATCAATGGTCGGACGGCGTTGGAAGGCGCGGCGCAAAATGGAAAGATTGAGATCATCGAATTATTGATGTACCATGGGGCTAGGACGGTGGGATCTGGCCGGCGTCAATATGTTCGTGCGCTAGGTTTTGCGGAGGTAGCGGGCAACTTTGTGGCTGCGAAGTTGTTGAGGAGCTCCCGGGATTGGACGGCCGAGGACGATGAGATGATGAGACGTCCCGGCCTCTTGGGCGAGGGTAATTTGTGGGTGGATGAGGCCATGGATTATGAGGACGAAGGCTGTGACGAGGTGAACGTTCGGCAGAGTGATGGTAGTGGATGTCGGGAAGGAATCTATGAGTGCAACAGCAGTGCTGAGAGTGAGGAGAGCGATGGCAGCGATGGCAGCGGTGACCTTGACCATGGCGCTGGTGGTAGCGGCCACGGTGACGACGAGGAGAAGGAAGATGGCGGAGAAGTGGACAGTGAGGCGGTCAGTCCCATGACGCAGCTTTTCCTGGAATAATAATATCAGCATGTTAGCTATCTCTTTAGATGTAAGAATGACAGAGGAGCAGTCGAGATGGTGGGAGGAAACTGATAGCAGTAATTATTCCTGGTCAGATCAGTAAGGATCTACGTACTTTTGTCAGAAACACGGCGCTTTGAATTTTGTCATTATCGTGTTTGTGATACACTCTGCCATAGTGTCCTCTACGGCGTGATCTTCTCGATTTGGGCCAGATATTCTCTGACCAGATAGGGAATTCCACACATAAGCGCCTTGCAGGGTGGCTGCATGGCTATTGATGTACTGTAGGCTCCCCGGCGCCACGCCGTCAACAACCTTCCTTCGGCCCTCGGCTCACAATTACTGTTGTTGCGCAATGGGCCCAGATCCGCTTGCCCTGCCTTCGTCCAATATTACAAAGAACATACAACCAATCTATAAATAGCCAAGGGGATACAGGGCATCAATTTTAAGCAGTTGCATCAATAAGTGATGCAGCCTATACGGGTACATACATGCATGTATATTTGTGTATGTGTGTGTATGTGTGTGTGCGCGTATGGGTTTGTAGGTGGTTTTTGGAATAAGTCCTAAATAGCTTTCTGCTGCCCCCTGTATCGCCTATAGTCATTTAACAGTCCAGTTATTTTGTGTGTATCTGACGACCCAGAACCAGAGGGAATTTGAGTAGATCGAGGTAGAAAAACGACGAGTTGAGGCTTAAAAACGGCTGGGTATATTAAAAAAACGCAGTAAAAGCTTGTGAAATAGGCTTTGAAATCCGCGCCCAGCAATGGTATTACAACATTACGAAATCTACGGCTTTTTTACGAAACAAAGGCTTGAAAGGCCCAGAAACCACCTTTTCAGGCGTTTTCGTGGCGGATTCTGACGTCGACCCCCACCCCCCCTTATCTGGCCCAGATCGAGAAGATCACACCGTTAGCATTATCTTCCGGATCATCTGGTCTTTGCCATCTTAGAGTTGACGCTCGCCCTCCGTCCCTTTAGGCTAGCGCCAACCAGCAAGCTGCTTCTGTCGTTTTGTTTGTAGCGTTGTGCGTTTCCACCAATTCAACACTGGTATTCTTTAAGCTAGGATATTATGCACTAGTATATTCTGGGCTGGTTTGCTGTATACCGATATACTATGGGCTAGAATACCACATTCTAGTATGTTAAATACCGTCCCAGTTTTGAAACCAGGATACAACGTACTACACCTTGGATTAGCTAGTATACTATGTACTATCCCACACCATGAGATAGCAGTCTTTAATTTGGGTCATTGTCACAATCCAAGCTGGGAACCCCTAACCTCCAACCACAACCGGAATTTAATAGGCTCAAAGAGCCAAAGAACTGATAATTGGGCTAGACATGGAACAACCTAGATAGTCCGTACCACAAGAACCGCCTTGAGGGCGGGAACTAGGTTGGAAAGAAGTGAATGAACGGGGCGGATCACATAGATCATAAGCAGTCAAAACATGCTTGAATGGTGGAGACTGTGCGAGGTCCCAAAACAGGTCCTCGCAACACCAAGGCTATTTTAGCACTGGGCGGCCAAACATGGCGGCGGTCAACGGGCCTCCGACTTAATCACTATAACAATGTCAGCGCACGGCCGGTTCGACGAAACGGGCTGCCAGACTCACGGGATGTTGCTCATGTGAATACGATCGTAGAAACGCGGAAAGGTTGACGGATCGATGCCTCCAGCAGGCTCTGCCCGTGCCTCCAAGCACCCCCATCGGATCTGATCCAACGTGTCAGCCATCTCGCCGGTGAAGGCCTCGATCTTGAGACGAGGGGACAGAGTCACTACAGCCACCGCAACGCTCTCAAAAAAGTTGGCCACGGATTGAAGCGCGCCGATACCTCCGGAACTGCCAGGCTGCCTCAAAAGGGCTGCGGCAATCCGCAAAGAGTCCTCGTCAATAGGCGGGGCTTTGGCCACGTCAGGGTCAACGCCTGGCGGTAGCTCAACCAGCGCGTCGGGTAGCTCTAGGTTGTCCTGCATGTGGTCAAAGTCGATAAGGGTCCAGTTGGTGGCCCAGTTCGCATCGATGTGATCGGCAAGCTGCCCCAGGGCATCTTTCGACCCTCGTTGGTAATTCTCCATCAGGGAGACAAGTGGAAGGTCGCGCCGTTCGGCAAATTGCTTGGAGGGCAGCAGAGCCGCCAGGTCGTCATACCATTTCCTTTCCTTCTGGAAGCCTTTGGGGTCGCCATCCATGGGCCCAAATGCTGCCGGCATGTTTCTCTTCACGAGATCCTGGCGTGCCTTCACTCCGCGTCTCACAACAGGCGTTGTGTAGTACCTCGCAGTGTCGGGCTTTTTCCATCGCCTCAGAATGTACACAACTTCGTGGCGAGTATGCGGAGGTACAAACAGCCAGGAGAAAACTTGGTCGTCGTCCGTTTCAAGTGTTGAGATCAGTCCCGCGATGTGAGCCTGCAGCTTCTCGTTCACTTCAGGCGGGATGATCTGGCTAGCGAAGAGATACGCCATGATGGTCGGTGCGTCCTCAATGCCTTGGGGCGGAGGTTTGTGGACCTTGAGGGTCACATACATGACCGCCATGTCGAAGAAGATGAGTGCGCGCGCGATCGCAGCTGGGCTTCAGGTCGAGCATTGTGATGTGGATGTTTTTGCAGACGGTCCTGGTCTTTCCTCGACCCCTTTCCCTCCGCGAAATGTCGTAGATAGTCTCATAAATGTTCCGGGCATCGCCGCTGCCACAAAACATCAACGACACAGAGTCCTGGGCTGAGCAACTCTTTTCCAAGTCGTTGTCAAACAGAGATTCCACTTGGTCGTGGCCAATGGTGTAGGACTCTGCGACATCGTCCCTGCGGCATCCGTGAGTGACGTGATTCTTTTCTTGCTAAGTGTTTGGGAGCGGGGGAAAAAAACGGACAAATGGGCTTTGAACCGTGGCATCCGGTCAAGGACCAGTTTCCGGTGGTGGTCAGCATTGTCTGCGCCCCAGGAAGAAATCATCTTCATGGCCCGGCGAAGAGATGCTTTCAAGTTGTCATCCGAAACCTTTTCCAAGATGCCGCGTGCTTTGTCAAATTGGGCATCGTGGAGATAACACCTAAACAGCCGTTCATGCAGCTTCTCCTCCCTGGCAACCCTAGCATCCTCACTCTCGCCCTCTTTGGCAAGCCGTAACGCCTTGAGGATGTACATGCTTGGGATTGTGAAATGGCCCTGTTCAAGCTTGACACTGGAAAGATTGGAAAAGGGACTCGGATCTCGAGACGAAATAAGTCACTGCGTGTGAGGTGTTTGATTTCGGATGTATCTTCAATGTGGGCCATGGAGAAGTGGTCGGATACGGCGGACATGTTATTCATGAGGTACTTAGCCTGCAATTCCTCGCGGTTGCGGAGGTGGGGTTGTCGAGGAGGCAGTTGAATTCCAGGGCGGATTGTTTGCTCTGGCAGAGTAGTGGGCGGGTGAAGAGCCCGAGCGACTGGTTCTCGACATGACTGACAACTCCGGGATACTGGAACGCCGACCAGAACTTGATGATTCAGTGGTATCACTCCTTTGTCCATGGCTCAACCCCTGCGCCACTGAAACGCCGATACGATTGGCAGGCAACCGAATCCTTCCGGCTGAATACCTACCCACCACGCCCGGCACGAACGGATATAAATCGACATTCACCCCATTCCATCCTACCGCCTTCGCAACTCAAATCCAACAACCCAAAACCCCCAAACATTGTTTCAAACTCTTGTGATATCACTGCGCTTTGTTCCACAAAAATATAAAAATGGCAACCATCGCAGAAATAACCGCCTCCCTCGACAATGACACCAAAACCCGCCTCGACGCCGTCGCTTCTGGCCTCTTAAAAGTCTACAACAACCTCCTCCGCATGCGCTACTTCCAACACCCCGCCTGGATCCAACTCGGCCCACACAACATCGATCATCTCATCCCACTATACCGCTTCCTCGGTATCGACAACTGCATCATCTACCTGTATAGCGTATTACCATACATCAAGGCACCGAGTGAATACACGGGCTTTTTCCAGGGGAGTTATTTCAGTGATTACCGCGACGAGGATGACGTGAGGCAGGGGCGTGATCCGTTTTACTATGCCAACGGGAACGAGGGTAAGTGGCTGAGGGGGTGGCAGACGGCGCTGAGTACTTTGGGCAATCATGGGACTTGTTTGGTGTATGATGCGAGGGAGGATATCATTGGCATGTTTGATCAGGAGAGTGGCGGGAGCACGGATCCGAACATTGACCAGAGGTGGGCCGAGAGTGATGATGAGGACGAGGAGGGTGAGAGGAAGGAAGAGGGTGGAGAGGGTAATGGTGGAAAAGAAAGTGGTGGGTGTGAACAAGGAGAGGGCGAAAATCCAAAAGTAGAGGGGGAGGATGAAGAAGGGGACGAAAAAGGCGACGAGGATGATAATGGTGAGGACGATAATGATGAGGAGGAGGACGAAGAGGAGGAAGAAGAAGAGGAGGAGTACCCAGGAGAACCCAGGGCGTTCGACGAGTTCGACGGTCGGCGGACAGCCAAGGTTCTACGCGACATGATCCGGTGGTATAATGATTTCACCGAAATACCCGGTTGTGGCGAGTGCACCGATGAAGCTTTGTGGGATCGAACCATCGTCGTTCCGCTCTACCGCAAGCATGGCTGGCCCGGCAAGGACTTTGATGGGGACGCCTTCCAAGTCGACCAACGCAGGGCCGTTGTCGCCATGGAGATCGAAGAGAAGATTGCTGGCTCCCGCGGGGACATTGAAATGTGCCAGGATACTTTGGGGTCGCTGAAAACCCGTGGCCTGGAGGAAGCTAGGAAAAAGCTGGAAGATGCCGAAACGCTGGAGAAGCAGTGGACTGCACGCTGGGAAGTATTCCTCGTCGAAGGAACCATTGAGGAAAAGGAGGAAGAACTACGAGAATTGGAGAGAATTCACGAGGGAGCAACATCTGCAACCCGCCACGAGCTCATCTTCAGGGAGATCCGCAAACTCGACGAGGAGTTTTGGGATCAGCGCCGTCGTTTGAGAAAGATTGAACAAAATCTCAAGGAGCCAGATGTTGACGAGGAACGTCGCGTCGAGCTGCAGGTGGAGTTAGAAATAGGCCAAAAGGGTGTCCTGTTCGCCGAGAGGGCCCTCGAGGGTGCTCGGCTTGACGCAGAGCGCTGGTTCCCTGGGCAGAACCCGCTGCCTGATGATGGCGAAACGATGAAAGAGTCGGCACTCGATCTGACAAAACAGTTGGGCAACTTGATACAGCGAATCGAGGTGTGCAAGGCGAGAAGCGAGCGCTGGGAGGAATTCATGAAGACTGTACCGGTTGAGGCGGAAGAAACCAAGAAGACTCTCCAGCAGAAGCTGGACCAGAATGTTTCAGCGCTTGAGATCTTGCTGTCACAAAAAGAGGGGGTAGAAGCAGCAACGGCGTCGGTGTGATGAATCTTACCACGGATCTTGTGCAAGGCGGGATACTTGAGCTGGTTTGCAATAAAAATACTACCCTTACCATGGTCATCAGTAAGCAGCATTGCAACCAAAACTGTACTCGAGCGGCTCGGCTCACAACTGTACATCCCGATGCTTCAACTTGGCAAACAGCGACGACTGGAAATTGTCTCCGTTTCCTCGTCACCATCCAGCACATGACCTCAAGGGTCTGAGAGGTTGGCATTGACAAACACATGATTATTTTGGGAATAGCTCAGAAACATCCCAGCAACGGAAACGCCACCCGAGACCGCTTCAATGCTTGATTTGATGCCATCGGAGATCCCCAGCCTTGGCGCCTTGGCGTGCATGGGCGTCGGGACTCTCAACCGCCGATCAACAGCCCTCATGCCAATCAGATGCATCCGTCAATATTGCCAGTACCTCCCGACTGGCGGTCTGGGCCGTTCAGCTCGTCCTTACAGCGCCATGTCCGGCAGTCGGCGGTCACAGCACGTCTGTTGCCAATATATGGGCAGTGATCCCTCCGTCTCATCTCATTATTGCCAAACCATTCATCCATCCATCATTCTCACCGTTCTCTCATCACCCCCATTCACACTCTCATCTGGATTCATCTCCACAGTGTCACAACGAAAATGCTCGACCAAAAAGGTCCAACAGGGAGCATAACCCCCTCCCGCTCCCCAGACCTCTCCCCCGCACCCCGTCCCAAAACCACACCTACCTCCCCCGCCGAGCGCCGCCTCCGCACCAAAATCGACCTCTGCCTCATCCCCATGGTCATGCTCCTGTACCTCATGAACTTTATCGACCGCACCAACATCGGCAACGCCAAAATCGCCGGCATGGACACCGACCTCGGCATGGTCGGCTACGACTACAACATGATCCTCTCGGCCTTTTACATCGGCTACATCGTCTTCGAACTGCCGGCCGTGGCACTCTGCAAGGCCATTGGGCCGGGGTGGTTTTTACCGTCGACAGCATTCTTATTTGGTGTCTGTTCCATTTCAACGGCGTTTATCCATACTGTGCCGCAGGCGGGCGCAATTCGGTTCCTGCTGGGTGTGTTTGAGGCGGGGATGTTGCCTGGCAGTGCGTATTATTTGTCGAGGTGGTATCGGAGGGCGGAATTGACGTTTCGGATATCGTTGTACATTGTGACGGCGCCGTTGGCTGGTGCGTTTGGCGGGTTGTTGGCTGGTGCGATCTTGGGACTGCCGAGGATTGGGAGCGTCACTTCGTGGAGGATGATTTTCTTGGTGGAGGGGATCGTGACGATGGGGTTGGCGCTTATCGCGTTTGCGGTGTTGCCGAATGGACCGGAGACGGCAAGGTGGTTGACGGCTGAGGAGAGGGAGCTTGCTGTTGAGCGGTTGAGGGCTGAGCGCGCGGTGCATTCGACGGGGGCGTCGCCGCTCGTGGATAAGATGAATCGGGTGCGGTTCATGCGTGGGATTGCCAACCCGGTGACCATGAGCACGGCGGTGGTGTTTTTGTTTGATGCCATCACGGTGCAGGCGCTTGCGTTTTTCCTGCCGACGATTGTCAGGACGATTTATCCGACCGAGACGGTGGTGAGACAGCAGCTATATACCGCGCCTCCGTATCTGGTTGGTGTGGTGCTGACCGTTGGGCTGTCGTGGATCAGCTGGAAAGTTGATCGGCGCCAGGTGTTCATCGTGGCTTCGGCACCGCTGGTCATGGCTGGGTATGCCATGTTTCTGGGGTCGAGGGATCCGAAGGTTCGATATGCGGCCACGTTTCTTGCTTCCAGCTCGTTTACGCTGGGCGCCTTGACGAATGCCCAGGTCTCGGCCAATGTTGTGTCGGATACGGCTCGCAGCGCTGCTATTGGTATGAACTCGCTGTTTGCTCACCTTGGTGGACTTGTGGGCACATGGGCCTTTTTGCAGTGGGATGCGCCGCATTTCCCTATTGGAAATGGGCTGAATCTTGCGACGTCAACAACGTTACTGCTCATCAGCTCGGCCACCTTGGTCTGGATGAAGCGTGATAACAGGGCAAGGGATCAGCGGGCTGACAGGGAGGAGGAGGCGGGGCAGAGTCTGACGGCAGATGAGGTTCAGGACTTGGACTGGAAGCACCCTGCGTTCAGGTGGAAGCCATGATATCAAGGTTCATTACGTAATTCTAACTTACAAGGTAGTTACCGCTACAGATAGATAAGTTTACCTTCCTAGGTAGAGATGCTGGGTGATGAATACAGCTCGAGCAGTTGAAAGGTGTTTCCCCAATAGTCTGTTCCCAATGTTTCTAGGGTGGGTCATTTCTGACTACCTGCTGATTATATGTCAAAGCCCACTCCAAGCCTTGCTCAGACTGGGGCCAAAGTACTGATCATCCCATTCCTCACTGATTTTCCGCGTCCGGTCGTTCATTGGAAGACCCATTCTGTGTCACCATCCTGTCGCACATGAATGGGGTGTGCACAGCCACCTTTGGGCTGTGGACAAAAACCCCTCACTTGAGAGCCTGGTTGCCTTCAACCCGCCCTTCCACCCCTCACCCTTGGACTCACCACCACACAATTGCAACCTGTGTCAGGTCGTCGAACATGTCGTGGCATCAACCGGATTGCACCAGACCGGATGCGTCTAGCAGAGGAGGCTTCCTTATGTGCTACAGCTGTGGCTCAGTTTTCGACTTCGGGGCAGAGTCGCCCACGATCGGGAGACTTCAGAGACCGTCGTTGCCCGCAATTCCAACATCCACACTGCATTCAAAGTTGACATGGCCAGCTTCACTCAAGTACTCCGCGACCTCTGAGTTCAGCGAGCGAGTCCAGGAGGTCCTTACGGACTACATGTCAAGCGACGCGACCCTTTCAGACGAGGAGGAAGGAATCGGAGGGAACAGCGTGTTGAACGACGGAAAGGAACCTTTCAGTAAGTTCAGTAATGAAGAAGACACGCTGGACGACCGAAAGGATGAACCGGGAGTGCAGTCGTGCGATGCCAGTGTAAGTGCTAGCTTGCTCCAGGAAGCAGCTATTTTTTGAGTCGACTGTGATCTGACAATATCCTATCAGAACACTTCATTGTCCACTATTTATGGCGGACTCGCCTTATCTGGAAGCAAGATACGCCTGTTACGTTTATCAAGGGGCGATCCGGGCGATCCTTTACACGGCATGCTAGAGGTATCGGACCTGGAAACCGGGCCTGTGTACGACGCCCTGTCCTACACATGGGCTGATGAAAAAGGCGACTCCTCATTCCAGGATTATCTGTTCGTTGGTCGGGCAGGAACCCCACTCCCCATCACAGCGAACTGCGCTGCGGCTTTGCGCAGGCTCAGGAAGCCCGAAGCAACCATCACGATTTGGGTCGACTCCGTTTGTATTCACCAAGAGGTAGACTGGGAGCGATCGCACCAGGTTGGACTCATGAGTCGCATATACTCGCTTGCTCGCTACGTTGTTGTGTATGTTGGAGAGTCAGGTTACAACGGCGTCGACACTGGGGAGCAAGCATTGGACCTCATAGCCGAACTTGGTCGTAAAGGTGACCAATTGCGCTTCTCAGACCGGGAGGAAATGGTTCTTCGTGACTTCTTTTCACGGTCCTATTTCTCTCGTCTTTGGGTCATCCAGGAGGTCGCCCTAGCCTTGGAAGCATGGGTGGTGTGTGGCTCGCGGAAGCTTCCGTGGTCGTTCTTCGCTCTACAGCGGCTTCAACACGAGTTCGGAACTGAAGATTGGCTCCCCAGCTGGCTAGACCATGCCGTCAACAAATACCGCAAACGAACCACTGAGGAGTTTGTCGAGTTATTGGCGTCGACCTCAACTTGTCTCTCTGCTGACCCTCGAGACAAGATTTTTGGGCTCCTCGGACTCGGGAATGAGGCGGTAACCGGGGCTCTGACGGCCGAATACACCAAACCTACACGCTAGATACTCATCGGAACCGCTTGGTTCTTACTCCAGCACGGCTGTGCTGACCAGGTCTTTCGAGCTGCAAATTCCAGGAGGGAACGGCCAGGGTTGGATCGAGTCCCGAGTTGGGTCCCGGATTGGGATTCGCGAACGGCGCCATCCAATACCACCTCATGGGAGAAGCTATCTCTTTGGTCGATGAGTAAGGCTTTGTCGCTTAGGGCGGTCAGACCACTGACACACCCGGCCAAACCATCTGAGGCGATCGTCTTTCTCAGACTACAGCCCCAGATGCACACCCCTGGGGAGGAATCAAAGACGCGCGTCCAAGTTCATGATGAAACGGGAGCACTAATTTCCGAGGTAACCGAATTCCTAAAAGTCCCAGACGCAGAAGTTGTGAAAATGGAACGCTTGGGAGACTCTTCGAGGTGGACCTCCCAACTACGACCTGACGTGTGCTCCTTTTTGGCATTCAGCAGTCACTACCCACTGGAGGAGGGGGACATCGTTGCCTCTATTCGTGGTTATGACAACCTTCTGCACCTGAGAGCCGTCCAACATATCCCGCCAACGAACCAGAGGCGTTGTTTTAGGCTCCTGTGTACTTGCGCCGTCGGGGTTGTTATCTTTGAAGATGAATTTTATCTCGAAAACTCAACGGCTGGGTGGGAACCTGTCCTCATATTTACCAGCTCCCCCCTCGGTGAGGAAGAAGAGAGAAGGAGCAAACTCCCACGTCCGGGAATAGACCCAGGCGAGACATTGCACCTCCGCGGTGGCCGTTCACGCGGTCAAGAGCCACCCACAGCACCGAATACCCTGGGCAGGGTTACGTACACGGAAATACGTCCGATGTTCATGCAACGCTGGATTTATCAACGAGAGATCGAGAGGCAATTTACAAATATTTTCATGACTCGTTGCGCCGGCAAGGTTGCAAACGACTCGAAGTGGGAAAAGAAGTATGCGACGCTTAAAACTCTGTTCGAGTCCGTTAGCAGCGAGGTTCAAGAGGTTCGGGATGCTCTGGACCGGTTCCCTCGTACCTTGCGGACAGGGTCTCTGCTCCGTGTTATCACAGCATTTTGTCGTGACCTGGACGGGTTGAGAAACAACACTGTGCTAGAGCCCGGTCTTTCGGAGGAGGAGGTGATGCGACGAGTGATGAACGATCTAGGGAGTTCGGGCATGCCGGTGGACGGGGGACCCGGATACACTTCTCAACTCGAGACGTGGTACACGATGAGGAACCCCGCGAGGTGTCTGCGTTGGCACACAGATCAACATTACCCGGGTCAGTTCAGGATCCGTTCCCAAATATACCCAATGGGCTGGAAAGAACTCTATGACAGTCTTCAGAAGATCCAGAACTTATCCGACAACGTTTTCTCAAGGTCGGAGCTCTTTCCAGGGAGCACGGAGACGGTCGAGATAGTCATCGTCTGAGGAAAGCGCGACCCCGCATCGAGATGAGTCAAAACAAGGGCGCGCGCAACCGGGGAAGGATCAACTCAAATACAGACACGACCCACAGCAATTATCCCCTCTCAACACCTGATCTCTCTCCGGCCCCCTCCAAAAATGTCGACCAAAACGCCCAACTCGATCACATCGATCACCATCATCACCTCCCCCTACCACGTCGGCCTCCACGCAAGCCCGCTCCACCGCTCCCGCGTCAGCGAAGGTCCCTCCTTCCTCCTCTCCACCCTCCTCCCGGCCCTCGCGAAATTCAACCTCCCGATCCACACCATCCAACTCCCGCCCGTCGCCGACGACTTTGAAGGCGAAATCGGTCGCACCTTTGAACTCCTCCGCCGCACCGCCCGCGCCGTGACATCCGCCCGCAACAGCGGTTCCTTCCCCATCATTTTGGCGGGTAACTGCTGCGCTAGTGTCGGCGTCGCAGCGGGGCTGTGGGCCTCTGATGAACTCGAGGGATGTGGAGCCGATGCAATCGGCTGCGTCTGGTTCGATGCGCACGACGACTACAACATCCCTGATACGGTTGTCAGTGGGTATTTCGACAGTCAAGGTATCGCGATGATGGGTGGGGAGTGTTGGAAGGCGTTGATGGAGACTGTGCCCGGACATAGGGCGTTTGATTTGTCGAGGGTGGTGCATGTCGGGATGAGGGATGTCAATGAGCTTGAGAGGGAGAGGGTGGAGAAGTCTGAAATGGGTGTTGTTTGGGGTGGTGAGAGGGTGAATTTCAAGAGTGGATTGGAGAGGGAGATGGGTGAGAGGTTTGAGAAGGGGAAGAATGTGCTTGTGCATTTGGATTTGGATGTGCTGGATCCGACGGTCGGTAAGGCGAATGCGTTTGCTTGTTCTGGGGGCCTTTCGGGGGTTGAGCTTGTGGGGTGTGTGGCGGGGATTGTTGCGCAGACTGTGCCGTTGGCCTTTACGCTTGCGTCGTTTGATCCATTTTGTGATAGTGAGGAAGAGGCACAGAGGATTGCGAGTGTTGCCGCTGAGGCCGTTGTCAAGGTTTTGCAGGGCTTGAGGGAGCGAGAGTTGCTCTGATCGAGGGTTTGACTTTGCGTTTATGCTGTTCATTCCTCCTTCGTCTTCGGAGCACTCCCATTACTCTAGATTACTCTATCTGGAATGCTCATGGTCTCCATTATCGTGCCTATGCGGCTGTCCCTCGCTCGTCTTCATACCAGCAGCCACGTGCGCTGCCATGCTCGAATTCATCATGACCGGCACCTCCAATAACTTATCCGTCTTGGGTGGATGTGGGTTGAGCAGCAACTCGCCACAGTGCTTAACATGCGCCAGGCTATCGAACCGCTCCTCCATGACAGCCCCTGTACGCCTCATGCGCCAGTACTTTTGCCAGTAAAAAATGCAGTGCGTCATGTGCCATGTCCGCGATGCCCAGAATGTATTGTTTTCTGTGCCACCCAGCGCCGCCACGTCGGCTATGGTCAAGGGAATGGCCCCTGCTTCGTCGGCAAAGTACGACCACGCGCCGTCTTCGCCGGGACCGGCACGGTCAAACTGCGCCGTGAGGGCGTCGTCCCGACAGGCAGGCGGGAGCCAGGCTGTTGCGAGTGTGTCGTAGATGCAGCCGAGCGAGAGGGCTTCTTGGACGGATGAGCCGCAGTCGCAGATGCTGAGGCCGGTGGGGAGTGTTGACGGTCGGTAGACGTCTGGGGTGGGAGAGCTGGGGGGCGGGTCCCTCGAGAGAAGGGAGAAGTGAACAAGCTGCAAGAGAAGGGTGGCGAGACCCCCGATGGCGAACATGTAGACAACGCCGTGGAAGATGAGCAGACTGCATCGTTGGCTGTTCGGTTGGGCTCTCTTGGTGGGGTACATATCTAGCTCCGAGTCCTTGTATCCTGAGTCCGGCTCGCCCATGGTACTGACGGCAGCGAGAAATGGGGTGCTAGACGAATCCATGGCAGCAGTTGTTGAAACACTCGATTGCAGCGAACAACGTAGGTGTGCCGATGGGAAAGAAATACGGTTGAGAGGGATGAACCGAGCGAGGGAGAACAGATCGCGCCCAAAGGCGTCATCCAGGCGAGATGAAGGGGTCGCGGTCTGCCCCGTGGAACTCAGCTGAGCAAAAAACGCTTTCTGTTGGGCAGCTAACGAAAGGGGAAATGGCATCCGATGCAAATGTTCTCCCAAGCGGCTGGAAGAAACAGCACCAATCACGCAGCTGCGTCGCTCTGTTGGACTGTGATGGCGTTTGCACCGCCTGGCCGGCTTGGCAGCTGAGAACGAGTCGGAGGGCAGTACCCCTGAATTCTTATATCGAGGCTAGAATCAAGATTGTGGTCATGCGAGATTCCCGGGTTATGCACACACCAAAACGAGGAGCAAAGTTGGGAGGTAGAGGGTATCCCGCAAAATGGAAGAGAAACAGAATGACGGAACTTTTTTTTCTCAACTTATATTTGGAAGGATTTCTCCAGGAATAATTGTATTTTTAATCTTAGGTAAGCTCTCTCTGTCATTCGCATTCTAGATACAAACAACGCCTTCTTAACTTAAATCACTTAAAAGCCTGACTCATAGTGTAATCTACATTCTAATGTCCATCGTGCCTCGCTGGTGCCACTCCCAGATTCAAATGGCGGTCATCCGGATCGGGGACGTAAGGATCCCCTAATTCGCAAATATGTCAGTCGTGGGCCAGTTCATGGACAAGGCGACTCACCAAACTTTGGATGCATCAGTAGACCTGGTGTCGAAGGGTCAAACTTGTGCTTGGACGTCCAGTCCTCGATCCCTTCCCAAGAGACACATTGGTGGTTGCCATTGTCGACAGCAGATGGAGTTGGTCCTCTGGTGGTGTTTCGTTAGCAGCTGGCCGCTTCACTGAACAGTAGAAATAACTCACGAGTCGCTCCAATGCATCGGGAGCAGAGTGGTGTCCGCATTGCACTGGACGTATTGTCTGAGATAGTCTAGACAGTGCTCTGAATGCTGCTTCAACAAAAAAGCCTCGGCATCCGTCAGATTCGGGTAGTAATGGTCGGTGTAGAGAACGTGGTGCATCCGCTCGACGCAGTGCAAACCATGGTAAACAGCCAGCATGGCATAGGTGCCACTTCCGTCTGTGAGACGGACAAGCGTCTTGTCAGCGGCAAAAGATCCCAGTTCCTGTTCCGATACTTTGATGTCGCTGTACCGCTGCAGTTGCATCCACGCCGCGTCCAACTCTGGTCTCGGTGGCCCGGTAAACTGGGCATCTTTCTTGTGCGAATTCAGAGCCCCGGAGGCCGTGTAAATTCCGTGAAAGTCGAACCGGCGTTGTTCAAAACCGGCGTCGGGTATCATTGATGCTAGATTACCACGAATTAGTCCGTCGCACTCGAGCGCCCTAGCTCAGGTATGCTTACTAGACACATGCTGCACTCGCTGTAGCTTCGTGGCCAAGACTGCCATGAGGGAAATGTTGGCAGTAAACAGAATGGCGTGCATGGCGAATGCGCGCCAGTTGCATCTGGCCCGGTTTTGCTGACTCGTATCCAGATGGCCACTAGACATGAAGAGCTCGGATTCTTTGTCTTCCGATCCATCACGTTCGGCCATTTCCGATGACGGCCGGCCCGAAGATGTGGGACCAAGTGCCGAATAGGACCACATTGAGGACGATCTGATGCGGTTGAACATGGTCAAGGCAGCTGTGGTTTCTGTTGAAAGGAGATGTCCAAAGGCGAGTTTGAGGACCAAAAGAATCCAGCTGTCACGAGGGTCCCACTGTCAACGACAGATGAACGCAGTTTCGAGGAACCCCGGTAAATGCATTTGCGACCCTCCTAGGTAGCATGCCAATCATAACCTCCGAACAGCTGCGGCTGTGATCGGCAAGGCATTGCTCCGTACCGCGATAGATGAAGACGGGAAAGAAAAGGGGTTCAGCAATAGGGCGTCCAATTGCAAGGAATACCGAAGCTTTTGCTATTGATGCTTGCAACGGCTGCGCATTGTTCCCCCACCCGAAAAGGCAGCAATTGGCTGTCATTGGACGCGGCGTCATGGCAAAGCCATCGATCGGATCTGTGCCTTGCAGCATGCCTTGGCTGAGGTCCATCCACCAATCAGCATGATGTCCGATGAGCTACGCTTCGCTTAGGGCTGAACTTTAGGTCAAGCCTCCGAACCCCATGAACTCCTCTCCCGTCCAATAGCATCACGCCATTGGACATTCGGAATAACATCAGAACGAGACACGAATGAAAGTCTCCGTGTCAGGGCCCCGCACCCCAGGGCCCCGCATCCCTTTCAAGGCATAACATTCACCGGTTCGGAAGACCCTAAGACGGACACGGTTGCGAGCAAGGCGTATTTCGAACATGTGATTTACCTAGCTCCAGGAGACGGTGTTTCAAGTTTTACATTGCGGCTGGCCGTCTCCGATCTCCGGATGGCCTCGGGACTCAGGGCTGAGAAAACCCTATTCCGACGGGGCGGATGTGATCATAGCATGTGGATTTGACGGTTTGATAGGTGGGCGACCGTTGTGTCGTCATAGCATGGGGGAATGAACAGCACGAAGACCCATTGACGGGGGAGAGCCGTCTTTAGATCAAACTCGCCGTGTCTCCCATCGACGACGTTCTATAAGTATCACTCCCTCCTCATTCCGAATTCAAGATATCCTCTCTGACAACCCAAGCAGTCCCACTTCATCTTTCTTGATCAAAGACAGCCCCAATACACATCCACAATGCAACTTCAACACCTCGCCTCCATCGTGGCCCTCCTCGCCATCGGAGCATCTGCTCTTCCAACCGGTATGCCTACACTTCCCGCCCAAATATCTTGTCCTCAAGCGAAGCGCCTCTCTAACTGTTCCTCACAGCCACAGTCGACACGCCCTCCAAGCGAGCCGAGGCGGCCCCCACCTCGACTGAAGCCCCAACTGAAGAGCTGTGGAAGTTCAAGAACTGGGAGTTTGAATGGGACTTGCCCTTCAAGAAGAGCAAACATCGTCGCGCTGAGGAGGTGGCTCCTCCCACCGAGGAGTTGTGGAAGTTCAAGAATTGGGAATTTGAGTGGGACTTGCCCTTCCGGAAGAGCAAGCATCGTCGCACCGAGGAGGTTCCCGCCGAGTAGCCGTGGTCATTTCGGGGTTAAGGCTTCCATCGGAGTATTGTTGCAGGTTTCGCTAAAGGGAATTTCCGTGGGACGGTGAAGGAGAACGGACGTGTTTTCTGTAATAGGGGGTGTGCTTGAACTTTGGCTGCAGGTTACCTAGGCTACGAGGCCGTCATCAATTGTGTCTTCTTAACATCGCTCCGTCCGCTCATGGCTTGGCTTGTCCTCTGAATCCGTTGTATTGTGCCCGATGATAAACTCCACAGCTGTCGCTCCATGAAGCTAACGATGACGTCCCCGATGCTGGGATGGCCGACGATAGAGTCATTGACGCACCATGTACAAGCGTGGGGCCCTCTGCAGCGAGGTCGGTGGGTGTATGATGAGCAACCCTATTATACTGCCGGTAGATGCCATCGCACTTGAATTTCCTCGTCGCAGTCTGATAGCACATAAACAGACAATGACGAATAACCGTATCATCATGGAGACAGCGCTGATGCTGTCCCCTGCCGTTGTGTACATTCGCCCCGTAGCTCGTCAGACACACCCTCCAGCCGTTGGTGTAGGCGCCCTTGTGGCAGCCGTTGACCTCGGTACCCATCTTTAGCTAGGAATACGCCAGAAACTCCCCTTTTCCATCGCAACCAGAACCTACCCCAGGCGCATGTTCCCCGCGATACATTTTGATTTCGTACACGGGTGAGCCGTCGTGACAGCCACCACCAAATTTACCGCCGTCGCTAAAACCCATCTCGGACTTTACAACGGCGATGAACTCGGATGGCGCTGGCGGTGGGGGTGGGGGGCGGAGCGGGCGGAGCGGGCGGAGCGGGCGGACACCACAGAGAGGTTCCGCATTCGCCGTACCCGAGGCAAACAGTGGCGGTCTGGGATGGCCGGTCGCATGTCTTGGGGTTAGTGAGGGTTGGATAATTGGAGGGGGGGCGTCGTCCGGAAGAGGCGTGATGATGGGACCAGGCCCAGAGGTACTTGATGCTGTTGGCTTGTTGTGCGCCGGGTCCTTGGGTCATGGAAAGCCGGGGGCTCGCCTATGAGGTTGGCTTGACAGTAGTGTCCGGAGCACAGGGAACCGCAACTTGACATGCAGGTTGGCGAAGGTGGGCCAGGGGTGAAAGTGAGACCACCGTTGTCACCATTGCTGCCACCATAGCTACCACCATTGCTCGGGCCGGATGGCGATGCTCTTGGGAGGTTGAGAACCAGGGACTCTACCATCGTTCAAACATACCATATGAGGCACCGGCTGATTCATCGAAGTGGTAATCATTATTTGGCGCGGGCGCGGTCACCAACCAACCTGGGGCCAACGCAATCCAGTCTGCGTAGGGGTTGAGAGGCGATAGGTAGTTTGCCCGGTGTGCATGGGGCGGGACCATTCAAGGCTACATTGGTCATTGCTGAAGAACTGGAAGAGGAATCCACGTTTAGCAAGCTACGAGGAAATGCAGAGATGTATCCAGGCGAGGGCGGCGCAGTTTTGGTATGTCTTGTGAGAGTGGAACGAGTGTGACAGGGGGCTAAGGGTAGGAAACCATGTGTATTATCCTCTGACAGTATGCAGACGGAATGGGGGCCTTAGTTTGTGTAGTACAACGATATAGTTCTGTCTTCCATTTGCTGCAATCATGCAAATATACCTTGGGCAATCTTCTGGGATAGCGCGGCGTCAGGGGTGATGTAGGTGGATAGCGCCGGCTTCCAGGCGACAATCAGGTCGGCGACCATGCGGCCAAACACGACCGTGCCGGCGGCGTTGAGGTGGGTCCGGTCGCCTTGGGCGAGGTTGTATTTATCAGCGTTGGACGAGCCGATGGCCTGAACGTACTTCCTGGAGGCGTCGTTGAGATCGAGCAGGGCGACGCCGACAGTTGCAGCCGCTTTTTTAGCCGCCTCGGCCACGTTGGCCAGGTTGTCGTCTACCTTTCCGCTGGTGAAGGTGCGCCGTGTAAGTGAAGTGAGGATTATAGGTGTCCCGCCGGCCGACTTGACCTGGTTGGCCAGATTTTGGACGTTGGTCTGGAAGGTCGACATGCTGATGCCCGCGGTGGATTTCTAGCAGGACTGATGTTAGACGGGGAAATTTTGTGACAATTGATGGGAGCTAGGGGTCTGTACCTGGTCGTTGTGGCCGAATTGGATGGTTACATAGCAGTCGTACTTAGCCTGGTTGCTCTTAACTAGGTCCAACACCTTCCCCCAGTCACCCCCAGCAACAAATGAAGCCGTCGTAGTGCCACTGTGGCCTTTATTCTGTCCAATCGCGCCGCCTCGCAGGGTGGTGAGGAACCCGTCACCCCAACCACCGTTGACCGCCGTTGTGGAATCTCCCGCCAGGAAGAAGGCAGCAGATTTTGCTTGCCGACTCACGGGGCTGGCCGTTACCGCAACAAAGACCGATGCAAAGCTCGTAGCGAGAGCCGATAGCTTCATGGTGTTGGTGTTGTAGGCTGGAGTCTGCTATAGGTGTGAGATTCACGACGGTTTCTTATTTGCCATGTCGATACGATGACAGCACAGCTCCCCGCGATGATGAGGCCAAACTTTGTAGTATTGTACAAGAACCCGAAGTGCTGGTTGGGCTCGCTAACGATTTGCAATTCCACCAGTCGGGAGCCCACCTCCTCTCGGCTATCTAGAGAGGATGTATTTGGTTGCGCTCGCATAATTGGTTGCCATGTGAAGCGCACGGAGAGGGACCCTCCGCTCCTCACAGGGGACGGGCCGCTCCACTTCTGATCATGCGGTAAACCGATACCCCAGCGTTTGCAACACAGGTTTGGTGGAGAATCTAAGAGAACAAAATCCGGCTGAGGCGTCAGTGGTTGTGTGCGGAAAAAAAATAAAACAAAGCAAGTCGTGCACGTGGAAGCTTGTTGGATTTGCTTGGGCCAAAGGTAATGCATTACTACATTTCCAGGTAGAAAATGTCGCACCGCCTCTTCTATTCACTGCTACTAGGCGGCAACGAGGTTCTCTATAGCGTCAACCGCCTCGCCATCTAGCTGGGCCCCTTTGTGAATCCTGGCGGCTCCCCACACGTACGACAAGGCCTCGTAAGGGGGCGCATCCACCAGCGCGACAACCTCAAGGTGCGCTTCAAGGGGGGTGTGCTCGCTGGTGCCCTCAGGCTGCAGGCGAAGGAGTCGGATGTGAGGGCTACCAGGCTGATGAGTGATGTCTTGATAAAGGTGGGCCATGTTCAGTGTTGAGCAGTTGATGAAACCGAGTACAAAAATCTGATAGGAGCAAGAGTTCTAGTAGATTCTCCAAAGCTAAGTGTCGAGTCTTCCAAGTCTGATCTCCTACCTACACGGGTATTCGGCATTCTTGTGCATCTGGGCAGGCACACCTGCATCCCTGATCAAGCCAATGACAGCCCGCCGTGACATGCTCAGCTGTGCTTGCCAACCCCTCTTCCACCAGTTCCCATCAAACAAGAAGTACGAGAGTTTACTGGTAGCTATAGAGGAGCCAGCTTTCGGACCAACTATGCCCGCAACAATTAGAACGAGTCAGAAACTGGCGCAGATAGCGGAGGAAGGAAACCACACAATAGATCTTTGAGGAAGCGTCCTACCATCTCCGGAGAGTCTCTCCAGCTAACCCTCGATCCTGCTGGATCGTGGAAAGCTGGGAAGTGGGAAGACCGTTTCTGTTAGCCAATATCGTGGCCGAATTATACGGCTCCCCAACGCTGTCAGCCGACATTCACATTCTTTGCTTTACTTTTTAGCGCGAATGACAGAATGGATCTCTCACTTGGAGTGGTCTCCCCTCATGAAATCGCTATACTCAATGTCGAGAGACGAAATCAGCATGAGATCTCCTGCCATGATTGCAGGCATGAAAGAATTCGTCGAACCTTGGGGGCTCGCTGGAGGGGATTATCACAGACGTGCTTGTCACTGCATCTTTGGCTCGCCTTGCAGTTCCAAGTCTTCCCACCCACTAATAGCACTCTCCTCTCGCCTTCCGATATCACGAAACTGCGAGAATGGTTTGTCAGAGGACCTCTTGGGAACGTCTGACAGCCCGCTGGAGAGTATCATGGATAAGAGACAGCTGGGGACAACTGTTGTCTGAGATCTATCTTGTATTTCCATCCAAGTGATGATGATAGTTCTAGAGTCTACACTAATAATACAGCATCAAAACTGTTTTCCATCTCAACCAAAAACATACCGCTTTCCTCCCAGGAGGGTTTCCATCCCTCAATTTGAACCTTCCATCGCAACGTTCCCGCGCGGCTAAATGTATTGAAGCAGAAAAGAAACCTCGAAAAACACAGTGCAAACATTTTTGGCACGCACCTCGAGGCGCTTTGTCCATTCTTGATTGAAGCAAGCCCCTCCCAAGTCCAAAACTCCGCCCCGGACCGACGGGGACACAAGCATATAGCCGCACACAAACCAAGATACAATAATTGGAAAAAAATCAGCAATGACAATGACAATGCTCTGCGCGTCTTGGTCTTCAACCAGCGGTGCACAGCACTCGAGGAGACCGAGCACGTTCTTTTTTCGAGGGAGGTGAAGCACGGCGGACCCATGATACGGTCAAACTCAATGCTTCCGTAGACTGCCCACGCGCCCGAGGCCGAGCCACTTGCGCTTGCCGCCGCCGTCATTACGCGGTCCGAGATTGATCGGCGCGCCGTTGGATGTGGTCTCAGCGCCTGGGTGTGCAGGCGGGGCATCAGGGATGTTCCCAACCGGAGCACCTCCACTGCCGCCCTGAGGCTCCAGGGGTGCCCCTCCGCATTCGTCCTGGTCGAGTCTGGGGGGTGCTTTGTTGCGCATGATCGGCGGCGGAGTGGCACCTGTACGGTCATCCTCGACGACAAGTGACGCGCGCTTGCCCCATGACGGAAGACCCATCATTGAACTGGGGAGGTTTTTAAACGTCGTCTCAGTTGGCGGGGCGCTGGACGGTGCTGCAGCCTGAGCTCCCTCGGCTGACCCCGTAGATCGGCGGAACAGGTTGTTCAGGCCGCGGGGCCGTGGTGGCTGGCTGGCCGTGGGAGGATAGTGACGCTGCTTGGGAAGAACCTGCGAAGGATCTTGTTGGGGAGCTGCGGGGGGAGGGGCGAGAATTTGTTTCGGTGGCACGGTCATGGCACGGTCTTGTCTGAGGCCGAGTTCCTTGAGGTTGGACGTGTGGGGCCGAATATCGATGCTGTTGCTGCGGTTTCGGTGGTTTCGCACCGGGCTCCTCTTGGCTTTGGAGCTCATCGGCGAAGGTCTCGCGGGAGATGGAGGGATGCTACCCGAACCGTACCCCGTTGACCCAACACCCGTCTGGGCATGTAAGCTGGATCGCCTGTTGGGCGGCGGTGGCGGGGCGTTGCTCGATCCAATGACCGGGGTTGCGAGGCCGGAACCGAAATAAGGGGCCGGCAGTGAACTACCGAGAGCGTCCAAAACCTCCGCCATGGGAGGTGGGGACGTAGCATTCCCCATGGATCCCATGTACGCGGCACCCCCAAGCGAGCCAAACATAGCATCAGACGCCCAACCACCCGAGCTTGACGGGAAGGAAAAGAGATCAGGAGAAGCGCGGGCTTGTTTGTTTGGGCCGGCTTGTGATGCCGAGTTTTGGGGGCCAAGAACATCGGCTCGATTGGGCTTTTGACTCTCACGAAGCCAGGGGTCATAGCTGGATGCCATGGAGTCCAGGCCAGAAGCAAACTCATCGTCCGAATCATCGCTATTCCAGCCGTCCTTCCGGCGCCGGTGGGGAACAGCGGTCCGAGGACGTAGTGGTGGCGAGATGGGGGGGCCTCCGTTCTCCGGCAAAGGCCTGCGACTGTCAAATGCAGTTGTCGATGCCGGCTGCGTCGTCTGTTGGTGAGTGGGCGGTTCGAGTCCTGTCCCACTGAGTTCTCCCTCGTAGCCTGAGAGTTGCGAGGCAGTCGTCTCAGACAGCGCAAGATAGCTACGCTCGTTCCGCAGACCCTGCTCCCTTGACAGTGTGTCATTGGAATTCTGGAAGCGCCGAAGAGTGGATGTGGAGATGGTGTCCGGTGTGGGCGGGAGACCGTTGTTTGAGAAGTCGCGTCCCAGGTGGCCCTGAGTCAACACCTTCTGAAGGGCATCGCGCTTTTCTTGTTTCGTCTTCGGTCGCTGTGCCACCGGTATGGGCGCTGGTGCGGGTGCATGGTGAGAATGGTCCCGTTCATGCGTAGACGTGGCGGGGCGGGAGGCATCACCCATAGCAGTCAGTGCCATTTCGAGTCTCTCAAGCCGCTGTAAAGGCGAACCGCCCATGTCGAGAATGTCCTGGATGTTTTGGAATTGTGGAGGAACAGGAGTAGCACGTGAGCCGGATGAACGGCGCAGCTTGCTAGGTGTCGACATCCGCGCCGATGCAATCGACTCGCTGATGGACGGACCACGGTTTCTGGCCGGTCCGTCCACCGGGGCGGGGCTCGAGCCCGGCGGCGATGAGCTGTCGGCTGCCGCTTTCTGCCGCCCGTAAACGCTCAGGAAGGAGCTCTCGCTGAGGACACTGAGAGTAGGACTGCTCACCCCGTTGTGCTCCATGCGCTCGGCTTCGTGGCCATCCTCTGCCATCCTAGCAAGACTGAGGACACTGCCCCGTACCCCGAGGTAGACATTCCGTAGGTTTGCCGTGTTCACGCTGTGCTCCGACAGAAAGCTCGGCATCCGGTTAAGAGCCCTTGAATCATCAAACTTGGGGGTGCTGAGGGTCTGCATCCTTGGCGTCGACTCCGCCGCCAGCGACTCGTGGCGGCCGAAGAACAAACCGTCCTCTTCGACCCTCCTGACCATTTCCCGTTCCCGGATCAGCTGCTCAACTCGCCCTTCCAACACCACAATCATGGCAACTGCTTCTTCAACGGCCTTATCCCTCTTTTCCAGCTCTTGAATCAGCTGATCGTTCATCTCGTCCGTTCGAGCCTTCTCGCTCTCCAGCTTTTCGACCCGCTCCTCCAAAGCCGTTTGCTTCTCGCGACGGTGAAACAACTCGAGCTTCAAGTCAAAATTCTGCTTGTGTAAAGTCGACAGCGTCTGCTCCATCTCCTTGAGGCCCAAACCCTTCTTCTTTTCCGGGTCCTCGCCCTCGCTTGAACGTGGCCGCGGCCCCTCAGATCTTCGCTTGCGGGCAGGCGAGCTCTGGATGGCGCGGAGGTCCACCGATGCACCCATTTGATCGTTGCTCGCACGACTTGACGAGCGTTCACTATCGTTAACCTTGCGTTCGCGTTCCAACCTCTCTTGTAGATACGTCGACATTGCAGGGAGGGATTCCCTCGAGTGTTCGGGTGCTTGACGGGACAATTGAGATCTTGGTCGGTCAATCGTAGGCGGCCGTCCGCTTTGGCTGCTCATCTTTGTTCGGGTTGAGCTCGTACTTGAGCGAGATGCGGTCCGGGGAAAGGGGGGAGGTCGGGAGCGGTCGCTCAGCGGGTTCGGGGCGCTCGAGCCGTCCATGATGGGCAGAGACAAACGATGATGCTTTGTGGACCCGGCATAGACGTCAGACACCTAGCAGCGCGAGAAACAGATGATGCGCCCGCTGCCAGCTGGGGCCAGTTAGAAACGGCAACGTCAACCTTGCTCCTGTCGGCAGCCGAGCGCTGGATCAGACGGTGGGAGGAGAAAGGAACGTGGCGGAGGGATGATGCTTGTATGGAGGGACAATGCTCGAAAGACCCGCTGAGGGGAAGATGCGTATCGATACGTCGGAATGGGGACCGAACCGGTTCGCAGGTCGGTGAGGTCTCGGGGCGCGCTCGTCCTTAACAGAGCGATTATCGCATGCGGATCAAGGGGGCTTCGGGACCGGGTAACTGGAGAGGAGGTTCGCAGATCAACAGTGCAGAGGATGGTGCTGCGAGACGCCACTGGGTCACGAAAGGGCGAAGAGACACGGGAAGCGCGACACCATGATCGAGATGGAGTTGGCGTCCACGGTTGCACGGGCGACCGAGACAAAGAATGCTGGCGGACTTGGTGTCGCGACGAAACTATAGGAAAATCCAATGTTTGTGTTGTGGGTTTTTTTCGTGTCTCGGTAATCTCAGGAACGAGGAATTGAGGGCAGACGACTGGCGACACAGGGCCCAGCTGCGGCATGCAAAGAGGAGAGAAACGGAAAAGCCAGATGCAGGTGGTGCGCGATGCCGCCAGCCAGAGGAAAGGTGCAGCAGGAAAGGAGGTCATCTCAGCGAAGGATTCTTGGGAAGAAGCAAGGTCAACTGCAGCTCGCGTTGGTCGGCAGCCCAGGCAATTGTGGAGCCATGAGCTGCAGGGACTGCGCCAAGCCTAGTGCTTCACACTGGCGAGGGTGACGTTAGCGCAGCGCGGGCCACTCAGCTGGTTTCCGGGACGGTTGCTGCCGAATTGGCCACCCTGAATGGCCCGTTTGGGTCAAGCGGACTGGAGCAAACAGGAGCTGACAGCTGACAGCTGCGGGCACCCAAGAGGCGCTGCGTGCCTCAAGCACTGTGTTTGCTCATCGAGTCTCGCATCACGTCGGACGGACATTGGCTCCCTTGCGCCCAGCCCGGTGTTCACGCCGACGCGGCCACGGAGCACACGGCAAGGACGCTGGGAGCGTGCGAAGCACGGCACAACTGAACAAATGCAACGCTCTGTCATAAAAATGGATGGTGGCCCCTGCATATGATTGATGAAGACGGGAATGAGGGGTGTGAGCGGAATCCGGGTCCATCCAGCGAGCCGCCCCACATGACCGCTATCGCTCCAACGGGATGGTCGCGATTAGCCCCTCTTCGCCCTAACAATTTCCTGCGGCCGGGGCTGACGCGGAACGGCCAATCACCATTGCTGTCACTGTTCCCAAAGTTGTGGGAACAGGGATGAGCCCGGTTTCGAGCGTGTGCGCAAGGGCCGCCTGGTGGTTTGTGAAGGATCCAACGCGGCATCTGAAATTCGCCGTTTGGAATGAAGGGCCTAACATTTTTAGAGCCAGCGTTGAGAGCAGGGCAGAGCTCGACATTGTGAGTGAAAGTCTCCCAGCGAGGTTCGTTGCAAAAGAAACTGAATAGGTGTAGGAGCTGCGACCCGAATTAAGCTCAAGCGGCGGTTGACGCGGGGGAGGTTGTTTCATCCTGTTTGCCTGCTTCCCTCCTTCCTCGCGTTACAATCCTCTCCCTGCCTGTCGGGCTGCTCAGCAAACCATCCATCACCTTGTGAGTGATCTTTTTGTCGCCTCAATTGCTTTGCCCGGGATTTGCACTTCTCTGCAACCCATCACGGAATGCTCCGCCCTGTGGACCACTGGGTTCCTTTCCCCTCGTTTCTTCAGGCCTGATCCTTCTCGGTCACCTACGTACCATCCACCATACGACACTCAACATGCAACCACTTGAAGAAAAAAAAGAAATATTTTTCTTCATGATCGAATCGGCTCACCGTCCAGGTGCCGCGCGCGTGCCTTTTGCATGATGCATGTGTCGAAGCGATGGCTCCCCTCCTTCTCCATCTTCGTCCAGGCGGTCAAACAACCCCGCCGCCGGAATGGTGCAAAATTCTCCGCGGGACGGGAGGTCCGGCCAAGTTCCAACATCTGTTCGCCAGCCACCCCTTTCTATCGCCATTCTGGAAGTCGTCTCAAAACGCCCAGTCCTGCAAGCACTTTAACTTTGCGCATTGACGTTGGTCAGACACGGCCGATCTTGCTGCATTGAAGAAAAAAATCGATCAATGTCAAACGGAACCGGGAAACAGCCCGCCAGCCACCACCATTCCTTTTCCCCTCTCTCGCTACCTGACCTACGAACACACGTGACTATGGCAAAGTCGGCTCCTTCCGCATTTGTCTTGACGACGAGTTATCCCCTTTCGCAAAGTTTCCGCCTGCCCCTGACACCAGCCCCCGAGCTCACCCCACTCATCGCGCTTCCCATGATCCTGCAACAGAATTTCTAACTCGCTACCTTGATCATCTCTTCCAGCTTCAACGCTACAGACTCATAGACTGCGTTCTCAAGGCGAGGATCTGTGAGATCCATCCCACACCCGAAATCACAATGCAACACCCGCTCTGTCAGCTCCCTGTATTTGTTCCCAAGATTCAGACAAGGGAGTTCCGCTGTCTCACGAACGGCCTCAACATCTCCGTGGTTGACGCTGCCCCATCTCCCAATCGCAAGGAGTGCCACGCCAAGGCTGTAGAGCATCACATTGCGGATGCCGTACTCGTATCGAACTTGTCTGAGCAGAAGCTCCCCAGATGCTCTGCTGGGTTCTCCGTCCTTCAAACTTTCTCGTTCCAGAGGGGCGAGGCGGTCCCGAATGCAGGGATTCTGGAGGGAGATTGACAGATCTGCATGTTGTTGGCTCTCAAGGTCGCCTTGGTGGATGACCAAAATGTCCCGCAAGGTCCAGACGTCTTGGAGCCAGTCAGTCTTGTTAAACCTGAGCACCGCATAGACGAGTTGCAGTGCTAGCTGAAGCTGGTCGACAACAGTGAGTCGGTTGTTGATCGGCAGCCCAAGCAAATCCTCGACCGCCGTGTCTACACTCATCTGCCGGTCGAGCTTTGAGTAGTAGAATGAGTGGTGGAAGCGTTCTTGACTTCTGGTATCGTTCTGGATGTGTCCAATGCAAATGTTTTGGTCACGAGTAGTGCAAGATGGGACTGAAACTTGCCGAGCAAGCTCAAGGCAAAAGTGACCCGAAAGGCGCGGGCTATGAGGTCGCTGAGGCTGGAGTGTGGACTCTTTGTCGCTAATGCTTTCTGGTGCAGGTCCCGGTGGATTTCGTCGGCCGTGCCGTATTGCGTCACAAACCAACAGATTCGAACCCGTGGCCCTTCCGGGATCACTGTCGATCGGTCTAGACCTCACCTCCAACGGGAGCGAGAGAGATCGCAGAGAGGATCCCGGTGATCCCTCCAACTCGTGGCATGTGATGACAGTGGTCAGCCGTACCTCTTCCTCGGCCATGGCGTTCAGGAAAAGACACACTGCGTGAGGTGTTCCATCGGCGATTGACAAGGTCATCGACAGCGCTCTGTGAAACGCGCAAGAAGCGCGTCTGATGTTTCGAAACGAAACAAGCTTATTGAGTGGGGGGTTGGATTGATCTTTCGGTTCAAGAGCCTCTATCTGACCAAGCTCCCGTCTGTGGAGGGCTTCCACCTGCTTACGGATCCGGGCGATATCGTTGTTCAGTCGTTCAAGCTCACGCAACTGGCTTTCGAATCCATGTGTGTCGAATGTTATCTTGACGCGTTTCCGCAGTTTCCGAACGGCTCTTGATATCGATTTTCCTCTTAGAGTTTCATCCTACTGGTCTGTCAGTCCAAAACTCCAATAATTTCCCGTAGCCAAGTATCGGGAGGACAACTGCAAACTTGCTCTTTCGTGTTCATCTATCAGTGGGACAAAGCAATCAAACCCGTCGGTGAAATTGCCCATCGCCTCCCAGATTTCTTTAACAGTGGCTCGGAACACGAGTAAGGTTTGTCGCCCCAACTTCCCTTCTTCGGCCGCTTCTAGATCTCGGGATCCCCACCTCACGTGTTCAGGGTCGTCCACCATTTCCTCAACCATCTTGTCGTCGCAAAGGATGATCCTGTAGAGTATCTTAATTTCGTTGAGGAAACAGCTTGGTTTCCTGCGACGAATCTGGGCACGCGAAATTTCCTTTTTCGTTCGCAATCCTGAGCTGGGGTGAGCTGTGGTGAGCCGAGGCTGATTTGTCCTGAGCTCTCCCTGATTCTCCCCTGAGCTGGGGTGATCCGGTACACCGCCGCCGCACAGCCTCAGAGGCCCCTTTTCAGTCCCCCCGGCTAAACTTTCCCATCGATTGAAAGTAGACGACGCGTAATCTATAAGGATAGCCCCCAGGCAACAATTCTAATCACAACGTATACATGTATTGGGTATTCGTGTGACTCGGGCCGGAAGCCCTATTACCAAAGCTAAGCAACCTATGCCTTGCTAAAAATCCTAAAACAAACCAAAAGCAACCAATCAAATTAATTTCAAACCTATACTATTACTATGCTATGTCAGAAAAGGATGCAGTATGGATAGAGTCACTAACGATTATAGTAACGTTACCTGTCTGTGCTCTTATCTGGTTGACAAAGTCATTATCTACCATTAGGGATATATAAGCTGTATTGTTGTTCCTGATAGAAAGCTGCTGGAGAGTTTAGTGACGTTAGCAAGTAAAATTGTCATCTTAATAGGATAGAGTTCCCAATTTTGTTGATTTCCAGGTGCGGATAGTTCTCCGAGGTACGTACTTTATTCTGCCGGCAGAAAATTATGCAGCGTCTAACTCTCGTTCCTCCGTATTTTGCACCGTTTCTACCGGCAGAATATGAGACCCAGTTCTCGGCCACGAGCCCACATTTTGTCCCCGCTCCCGTGGGCTACGTATCTTTTCTGCTGGCAGAATTTACGGCCCAGTCTCAGCGACCAAGTTCTCCACCGTTGAAATTTACCGCCCAGCGTGAGCGACCCAGTTCTCGGCCATGAGCCCAAATTTAGCCCCCGTCGCCGTGCGCTACGTAGCTTTTGCCGGCAGAAATTTACCGCCTAACGTGAGCGACCCCAGTTCTTGCCCTAAACCCGAGAAGTCGTGGTATGTCCTCCCAAGCTCACCTTAGCAAGAGATATCTAATATAACACAGGAATCTCTGGATTTCCAAGTAGCTCCGGGCATCCGCGCAACAATCCCAATGATAGTGGAGGACCTCGACGTTCAACTTACAATAGACGGCTCCCTGTTAGACAGAAGGGTGGAACGCTCTCTGGTCCTTGGTCCACGCTCTCGAATGGGGGAATTGTGGGTACGCCTGCTTCGAAGAGACGTGGCCACAGTTCGAGCTGTTATTTCCGAAGCCTTTGGTTGCGAGATGCCTTCCGCTTGCCCTGGTTGTGAAGATGGTCCCTTTCCCTTTTGCGTGGCGGAGAGCAATGACGCCTGCTCTAACTGCATATATACCGGAAGCGCTCGGTTTTGTCCGTGGAAAAGGCGGGGTGACGACAGCGCCGTTGGCAAGGACGGCGTCCATGAGGGCCACGAGGCTATGGACCAGGACAGTCATGATTCCGTCAACGAGAAAAGCCATGACGCCATCGATGAGGACCACCCGCCTAAGATGCAACGTGTAAGCAGCCCTCCAACTGAGCACTTCCATGTACCTCCCAGAATACGACATGCCGGCTGAAGGCGTAGAAATCCCGATTCCGACCCCGATTTCGTACCGCCTAAGAAATGTAGACCGGACGGTCCGGATTATTGGACGGCTATGACCGCCAAAAAGACGGAATGCGAGTTTCAAGGAAACGAAACACCTTTTTACGTCGCACGTGGAACTGTACGAAGTTATTGACTTGACTGGAGACGATTGATAAACCGACTAGGTCCTGGAAAGGTGTGAAAAAAGAAGGTCTTGGCATGGTATGGCGCGGACGACACAGTAAGGTGATCCCCGGCTTATACAGCCCTCTACGGACGAAATAGATCACTCCAGCACGGCGGACGAGACAGTTGGTTTCTCTGATGCCAACATCGCGATCTTGGACGCAAAAATATCAACGAGGTGCAGGATATGGACATGAGATACCAAGAGCGATCACGCGCAAAGCTTTTAGATTATAAGCCGATAATCGAGATGTGCCAGCAATGGCAGGGATTGTGTCTGCCAAGTAAGTGAAGCAGCGCTGGGAGTAGGCGTCGCTAGAGGGATGCCAGTGATTGGTTAGTGCACAAAATGGCGCTAAGCTGTTCTGTCCAAATTTGGGCTCCCCACTAGGCGCCATAGTGCTATATATAGGAAGTCATCCTAATTACGGCCCTCATTCACAGGAGCCCAGATTTAGGACGATAGTTAAATCTAGCTCACAAATAATGAATGCAACCACTGCTGCAGAAGATTCTAAAATGACGGAGTCCATTTTTTGTGATACTTAACAGAGAACTGAATAACTACGTGTCACGACCCAGGTCATGACCTCAAGGAGGGAGCACGGGCCAACTACGGAACACCAATCATTGGGCCCGGGGTGCAACGACCCACAAAGCCCCGGCGAGCCAATCAGGGTGGACCCGGCGATCTTTGGACCCGGCCCCGGGTCCATGAACGTTCGGGTCCACGGAGTACCAGTAAGATTGGACCCGGCCTCAGACGGACCCGGCCCCGGGTCCAAAAGAGCCCGGGTCCTAGGAATGATATAAGTATATAGGTATAATAGTTGTGCCTACAACTGTATAAGGACTTTTAGATCCTTACGTTAGTAATACATTATTTTTGAGCACCGCTTAGTAAGTGTAACGCAAAGGCGTCAGGGTTGGGGCTGTGTGAGGAAGGGTCAACAAGCAAGCGGAACAGGGCCAAGGTAGTGGTGGGTGTAAAGTTCAATTGGAACGTGGCCCTCCTTTGGCCAAAGGAGCGGCCACCAGCCTTCTTACCCTAGATCACGACTTCCGCTTCCGGAAACTTCTGGAGCTTCAACCTTTGTTCCATCGCTCCAGGGCCGACGGCCGGATCCGTCGCACCGGATCCGTCGTGCCAAATCCGGCGGCTGGCGCCGGCCCGAACCTGTCCGCGCCTGCCGGATGCAGCCGTCTGGCACGTAGTGCCAGACCGCGCAGGCCCCTTCGCCTCCAGGCCACCCAGATGGCTTTCTCCAGGGCGCTTGTTACACAACTAGCCTGTTAATGCTCTGCCCGCCTCGCAGCGCCTCCTTTTCGCTCCTCCCACGAGCTATGAGGGCCTTGAGGGCATCTCAAACCACCTTACGGCGGCAGAACTGCACAATCATGGTATTACCCGGCCGCCAGCGGTGGCCATATACAGTTCTGAGTGACGGCAACGCTTGCGCGTTGCGTAGCCAATATTACCAATCTACTGTTCTGGTTGATTCTGGAGCTTTCTTCAGAATGGTGTTCTGGCCTCTGGCCAGGACCCCCTTTTTCCTGGCACAATTCAAGGTCCCTGACGAAGGAGCCTGCGGCTGAGTCCCTGGGCCGTTTTTAGGCCTGACCAGTAACACGACCGAATGTGTCCTCACACAACCGCTTGGCATTGTTTCGGAGCGCCACCAAGGTTCATGAGAGTACTGTGGCGCGGCTGAGTCCGAGTGGCTGCACGGGGGGCCGCCATTCGGTCAATAACTACCTCTGACCAGCTTTTTACCGCGCGGCCCGTGTCCGCCACCCAAGGCTTTCACGCTTTGCCCACATGTGCAGTCTTAGCAACTCGCCCACCAAAAGTACCTACCTTATTGTACAATCGCCCTGTAACCGGCCAGAATGCCGCGACCGCACCACTCCCCGCCTATCAGCAACCGATGGCTTGCCGATACACGATACAAGCAAGGAGTCGGGTCCCATGTGGCCAGGCTTGCTTCTATCGGACCGATTCATGTTAGTTGTGATCTTTGGGCGTCACTCGAGCATCACTCTCGGTAGGGTGTGTGCGGCTTGCCGAAAAAAAAAGGGCGACCAGACACGCGGCCGCAAGGCAGATTGAGGTGCGCCACAGTTGACTCATTTAAGAAATAGTCAGGGGAACAGAACGCTAACTAGGTCGTTTTTGCACTGAGGCGTTTGCACCCACCAGTCTACATATGTCGCCACGCTCGCCCGGCTGGTAGCGTTCGTTTTGATACCTACCAGGATGAAAAGCACCGTCCAACCATCCAGAACACAACATACGCCGAGGGGATTACTTATCAGGCTCCAAGCACATACCACCAGTCCTACATTCCCCCCCCCCCTCTCCCTTTTTTTTTTTTAGATCCTACCTACGGTATGGCGGCCACTTTGGGTGGTAAACGGCACTTGTATAAGCCACGGCCTTGGGCGGTTCTCCTGATCCTGGCCGTCCTCTTTGACGGTTCGGTGGCATTCAAATTCAGTGAGTGCGAGGCGGATATCAGAATGGTGCAAAATGGAACCTCAACCAAGTTTACAAACGAGACCATCCAGCAATCGCGATATTTCGGGCCAGTCGCGGGTCTCTACAATTTTATCAACAGAACGGAATACCTTACTCTTACATACCAAGGCTGCCTTCAGCTTTGCGGCGGCGATAAGGCTGAACTATACGACGCGACCAAGGCGCTCGGAATTGCCGCCACATGGATCTTTCCCTTGGCCATCCTCCTCTCGTTGCCGTACGACTCGCCTTTATCCCGTCGACTGAAGACAGCAGCCGTGGCCACCTCCAACTGGCTCGGGTCGCCTCAGACGGCACTGGGGGCCACGTTGTTCAACTTTCGCCAGATCCAGAGATGCCACCAGGAGGCCAGAATGGCGGGCGGTGACGGGCCGGCCAAGGACACGTACTTCATCCTCTCTTGCCTGAACCAGTTCGATCTTCCGGAACCGGCGCAGCGCAGAGAGACGCTCAACGTGCTGATGTACGGCCTCTTCCGGCCGCTTTCTGCTGCGGTCGACGGATTGGAACTCGATCTCCTCCGCGACCTGCAGCACGACCTCGCCCACGCGCTTCGCATGCTGCGCCGCCGCGGGGTGGTCCCTGTCGCCCTGAGCCTGCTCACCTTCCTGGCTGCCTTCGTTTTTTCTATTGTGCTAGCCTTTTACGACTTGGGCGAGAACAGCACGGCGCATTCGCTGGCCCTCGGCATCCTCTTCGGCTGGCTGCCCGTGCTCGTGTGCTACAACATCGCCGACCGGAATCCCGTCTCAGCCGAGCGGACTATCGAATTGGTCAACAGGTGGCTTTACAACGTCGCTGCGGTTCGGACATGGCACCAAAACAACCAACAACAGCCACATCCCGCCTGGTGGGGGCTCTCTGATGTGGGACAAGAAGATATGCGGTTCGGCGACTTTGTCGGCCAAGGACGCACGATTCGGTACACGGGTTTAGCCAGGGCAGTGCTCGTCAAGCATCGAGACCATCGCCACTTACGTGACGACATTGCTTCGTACGATAACTTTGCGGCCGCTGTTCAGCAGCATCTCGAGGGCGCCGTTAGGGGGTCATGGATCTTCTATTCTCTTATCAGTCTGGGAATGGTGTGGCTGCAGGTCGGCATGGCCTTCATAATCTCTTACCATACCCCGACGGTGGGTCTGGGCTGTAGGTCGCTTAGCTTTACTATATACGGCGGATTGACGACCGTCACCTGGCTCATAAGCTTCCTCACACTCGGCGTCTTTGGCCACCACCTTGGCCGCTTCCACCTACCCCGTGGCCTCTCCTGGGCGGCTCACGTCTTCAACATGGTGGCACTCCTCGGCGCCGCGGCCATCATCGGCTTCCAGTTGACGGGCGGCATGAACAACTGTTTCTGCAAGAGCTCCGTGTTTGCCGCCCCGTTGGGTGGGTATATGGACTTTGAGGGGACCGACTTTTACAAGGCCTACTTCAACGTGGAGAGGTACTGGGGCATCGGAACCGCCTTTGGTGCCATCGCACCGTTTGCCGCCTGCTTTTGGGCTATCGCGACATGGTGGGGCATCGGGGACCTATGGACCGCACCGGAACAGATCCAACAGCATCCCATGGTCGCTTTGCGGATGCACTCAAACACGGATTGGCTCAAGTAGCCTGAACCACGGAGCGAGCGGCTTGCGGTGTTTTCCTTTCTTTGGTCAAACCATGTTAATCTATGTCCGGGATCTCTGGAGGTGTAGGGAGTACGCCTCGATGCCACACCTAATTACACTCCCAATTACAAGAAATCGCCCAAAATCCACTGCACAAACACCCCCCATTTCGTCCCATCCTTCACCCCCCGATTCACATTCCCCGTATTCACCCACCCCGGCCAAGTATATAGAAACACCACATCCTCATTATCCTCCACCAGCTTATCGATCGCAACAGAATTCAGACTCAGATACTACACCTACGCCTTTATGCCGCTAAAATTGTCCGGTCCCTTCAAATCAGCATCCTTGTGAGGAAAGTGTAAGGAAATACCCCTGACACACCACACACTACACCACTCACCCCTGGGCACCACACTATCCCTGGCACACCAACCACCACCGGCTTGTATTTAGACCACGGCCCTCGCCCACTTCTTTGGCTCAGGCCAGGTTGGAATCTTACCCCTTTGCCAATTCTTGCTCGCCACCATTGTGACCACCTTGATCAGGCGTACTTGCCTTTCCTCACAGACGCGGAGTCTAGGACTAGTACTCCACCGCGCCGGTCTAGCAGATTAATGCAGCGGCCGCGTCGCCAGGAAGATGGAGATTCCGAGTAATTTTTCCTGTATTTTTAGATGCGTGGTGGTGGCCGTGGCGATGGTATCATTTTGTTGGTATGTGGCGTTTGGGTGGGTCGCGTGAGGGTGCGAAAACGGGGGGGTCCAAAAGCAGGGGGTGCAACTAAGGTTTGAAATTGATTTGATTGGATGCCTTTAGTTTGTTTTGGGAATTTGGGCAAGCCGTAAGTTGCTCAGCTTTGGTAATAGGGCTTCCGGCCCGAGTCACACGTACACCTTGTACGCGTTTACGTCGTAATTGGAATTGTTGCCTGGGAGTTATCCTTACAGATTACGCGTCGTCTGCTTTCCATCGATGGGAAAGTCTAGCCGGGGGGACTGAAAAGGGGCCTCTGAGGCTGTGTGGCGGCGGTGTACCGGATCACCCCAGCTCAGGATTGCGAACGAAAAAGGAAATTTCGTGTGCCCAGATTCGTCGCAGACAACCAGGCTGTAATACAACTCTCAGATACAGCTTCCCCGTGCATGATCCCGTGAACGTAAGCTGCACCTAAGAACTCATAACTTGTGACCCCCCGGGCTGTTGATGTGTTTTCTCTTCGACGGAGGATAGCAGGTGTGCTCATACCGGCTAGCACCCATACATCATCTCAGATTTTCAAGTCTTCTGGGCCGACACCAAGGAGCCCGGTCTCTGTTCGAAACATGCGTCTTTGCCTCATAACGTAGTTTTCTGCACCTCGATAATTACCATACGGACCCGGTCCATTATATACTGCTGTTTGAAGCTCCGCGTGGTCGTTGAACATCGACAGCGCCATGGCGAGTGCGTCAGCCGAGAACGCGGAACAGACGGGCTCTCCTTCGATTATTCGCCACATATGTCGCCTCGGTTTCAAAAAGAGGTTGGTCTTGTGCGTCATGAGCTTGGCGTCGTCGACTGCCCGGAACAACCAAGACGAGTTACGGCGTATGTCCTCCTCGTAATCCGCCACAGTAGCGGCGATGCAACCGGCTAGATGATGAATGAACTCCGACGCCAGCTCCGTGACTTCCTCGCCAATTTCGATAACCCCGTCAAAGGAGTTAGCGATGCAAGTTCTGGCAATAACTTCCGCGCGACTTGTGGCTTCCAGTTGTCTGATAGGCATTCCGTTTTTAGCAATGGTGTAGAGTGAGAGGGTATGAAAGGATGCCAAGAATGGGATGTGGTTCTGGCACCTACCTTGCTGCCTTTGCTTGCTGAAGTTGAGGAGAGGAGTGGAGGTTATTGGCCACTGCAGAGTTCGTTTTACCGTCGCCCCGGCGACTCCCACCGTACTGTCCAGTCATTGTCGACAATCTTGCCCACGGAAAACCCTCGCACGGGAAGAACAAAATAGTCATCATAAGTTTGTGGGGTGTGTGGGAAGGGGGGCTTCCCGAGGCCGCATGAGGCACAGAATGCATTGACTGTCAAACGAGCTGGTGCTTGGCCAACACTGTAATCAGGCACCCAAGATGGTAAGTTCTCGACCGACCGCTCCAAAGTCGTTTCGCGGCACTCAAGTATCTCCAGGTTTCTCCGTACTCTGAGAATATTGCGAGTGATCATGGTGTATGTGAAGTGTACTGGATCTTCGTAAGTGCGTCAACCGATAACATACAACCCGCCTTTTCTGTACTGTGAGACTGACCCCTCAACAGTTGGACAGAATCCATACCACTCGCGGGTATCGGACAGGACTGAGTACGTACCAACATGGTGCTCTATCGTCGGCCCGCCAGGCTCTGACATGATGCTTCTCAAGATAGCCGAGGAGGCGCTTTTTGAGGTTTTTTGGCCGACGAACGTGCTCACAGAGCGACTCACGTTTGAGCTGGGAGATAACATTAGACATACCGCGAGTCTGTGGTAGGGATTTGGTGAACCTAGGTAGACAAATTTAAGTTTGAGCTTCAAAGTTTATTGGCTGTGTCTACCTGAGGATCTGAACGACCTGTTCTTCTCGACTCAAAGTCAAAATACACCAATCCCGAGATTCGTCCCCAAGCGGCCGGGTCAGTCCAGGCGCAGATTGTATCGCACCCGGTCACAAGTTGCAACCGAGTCGTAAAGAGACCTGGCGTCATGATTGTCGTGCTCCGCGACCCAAGTAACGCGATAGCAGTTCATCCTCCTAGCCTCCTCCGCCACCGCCATGATCAGCCTTTTACCATGACCTTTGCGACGGGCCGATGATTCCACAAAGAGATCTGATACTCACAACCGTTAGCGCTCAATGTGAATCAGAACGAGGCAGTAGGAGATGGATACCGCTCATCCAACAAGTGGGTTTGCTGGACTATGGACTGGGCTGCAGGACGAAGATAGCGACGCCGAGCAAATTTCCCGTCTCGAGATCGCGAATAACTAGGCAATTTACATCGCCATCGGGAGCCGTGATGCGTTTGAATGTGTCTCGGTATTGGTCCTCCGACGCAAAAGGGTAGTTGACTTCACTGTGATATATCCGCAACAGAGCGACCCAGTCGGCAAAATTAGAGTCGGTGAGTTTGGTGATGGAAATGATCAGGATTGACGACCATTGGTCCTTGAGACTGAACACAGGTGCGGGGTTGAGTTGTCGCTTCATGGAAGTTGCGTCTGAATCGTGCGGGTGCGGGATGGGGTACGGGTTAGGGTTACATTCTAAAAAAATATACAGCACCGGGGATGGTCACCTACCCAACTACTGGTCTGGCAATTGGTGGCTTATCTATGGGAGAGCGGACGGGATCCCGAGTTTTCCAATGAGTTGTGGTCGTAAGTAGAAAGTATGCCGAATTTGGCAGCCCTGGAGTCCAGGAAATGGGATGATGAGTTCCACCTTTACGTCACTGGTTCATAACAAGTCTTATCCAAAGTCTGTACAACTTAAACGATTGTCTAGTAAGGCCGCAAGAGACCTGTCTCAACTCTTCTCACGTCCCTCAAGCACTTGATCGGGATCTTTCTCGTCGATCGTTATAGACAAGTCATATTGTGAACTAGTCCCAGCTAGTGCAGTACCGAATTGAGCCGACAAAGGTAATACATCGTGCTGTTTTGTACTTGATCCCCCTGCTGCCGGGCCCGCTGATGACCATGGAGGCGCTGGTGCTGGAGCTGGCCATCGTCTTCGATGGAAAGGTGGGCTTGGCGCCGACCATGGTGGATCCGCCGCCGGTGCCACCGGTGCCGCCAAGGCTGTTAGTGAAAGTTGTTGAAGAAGGACAGGGTGAAGTCCATGTTGCCGGCGCTGGTGGCTCGCTCGTGGAAGAAGGGCGGATACTTGGCCCTGAGCTTGTCGGTGAAGTTGAGCAGGGTCACAAGATTGGGATTCTGACCGTCTTGCGATGCGAGGGCTTTGGCGTGGGCAAGCAGCTTGTCGGTGGGAGCGAGACCCAGGACGACCTTGTTCAATGTAGCCAGGCGCGGCGTCTCGAGGGCGTTGTCGCGCAGCTTCTCAAAGTCGCCCCTGAGGCGCCCAAAGTATCCGGCCACAGTCTCGCTGCCAGGCAGGAGGACCTTGAACTCGACGCAGGCGCCGGGGCTCCCTCCATATGGATGGATGCTAAAATCGTTTTTTTTCATGTTTTTTGCGCCCGAGGGAAGGTTGGCGAATGGCAAGTCCTCAGGAACTATGGTGAGGGCGGGGGTGGTGTGCAGAAGGTAGCCGATGAAGTCATACTGGGCCCATTTCTCCCAGCCGCCAGTCAACCCCGACACGATGTGGAGGAGTTGCTGCTGCTTCACCCATTCCTCAAACTCCTCGAGAACCTGGGAGCCTGATGCCATGGTTGCAAACGAGAAGCAGAGAATTTAGAGAGAAGGCGTCTTGGCGAGGTGAGCTGGGTCAAAGGGTCAAAGATTGTGTGCTGAGGGTGGAGCGATCGAGCGTTGCCTGCTGTTGCTGTTGTTGACTGTTCTCAAGTGGCGGCTGTCGTGAGGATGCTTATATAGACAAACCTGATGGCGTGTTATGGATGGCATCGACAAATCTTGGACAAGGAGAGCTGGTGAGGGCACAGCGAGAAGAGAGAAGCGTGTCTGCAGCCGGTTGGGTCCCGACACGACCCTGGCGATAACGTCTCGTCAAGCTCAGAATGGCAAAGCGCCGGCGTAGGGTAGGGGCGAGCTGAGGGCTGAAGACGAAAGCGGGCAGCCACAGCTCGTGTTTACGCTACTCGCATGCTCGCATTTGTCTCTTGGGCTCTCGAGATCGGCCATGTCCGCCGTGCGTGGCTGGCGTCCTCTGCCGTCGATGCTCAATCGGGGCGCATGTCAGCTTACTAGCGATCGGGCTGTCCTTGGTCAGCCAGCCACCAAGGGAGCTGTGCTTATCGCGAACGAATGACCTGTGTTCTACCCCACCTGTGCGGGGTAATTACAGCGACCTCCCTCTCACCTCGCGGTCTGCATTTCCGCCCCAGGCGGCCTGGGAGTGATTCTGTGATTCTGCCTCTGACGCACCGCAGGCCGACACAATCTTTGGCTCCTAGCACGGCTATGCACTTCCTCAGGAACTGCCAGCTCAAGCGGTGGTCGGTCCTCCGCGGAGACTTTTGTGCAATCTGGACCCTGTGACACTCCCACCATCAACAATGCATGTGTTGCACTTCAATGTCCTGGGTGCCACTTCTGGCTCGTCCCAGCTTCTAGCCCGCTCTTCTTACAGAGAGCTTGTGAGTCCTTGCTCCCATGAATTTCCTGGTGATTGGTCCTCGCAGATTCCTTGAGCCCTCAGGCCGCACTACGGTCGCAGGAGTCGCAATTTGGATCATATCATTTACCTATCCCAGCGAGTGGCACACATACCAACCTCAGCTGATGGTTGCGCCTAGATTCATAATCTAGGCCCGGATGGGTCGTTGTGGGAAAGCCCCAATCTGCTACTGCAGCTGTTCGGTCATCTCAGCGGGGTATAGCTGCCTGTGGACTCGTGGAGCCCCAAGCAGACCGCGACATCCGTCATCCCTTCATCCCGCAGCGTCTCATAAAACACCCCCCGCTACGTCAACGCAGTGCTTGTCCGACACCTCCCAGAGCGTTCCCACCACGTGCCGACAGCCTGCGAGCTGCAGAGCGCTGACAAGGTGAATTCCCTCATCGGCAAGTCTCGCCGCCTCGTTGGCTCCGGTCGAGCAAGCCGAGAGATATCCAAGGAACGGCCCGTTCTCCTGGAGCTTGTGGTCGCGGAGGTCTCCCACTGTGAGCGGGTTGGTTTTCCAGTCCTCGAGGAGCAGACAGCTTCGTGAATGCTCTGCAGGATCCGATTGCCCGTGGCCGGCAAAGTGGAATTACTTGCACGTCTGCAAGTTTTAGAGTAATTAATCCTGAAGGTCGTAGTGTCGTAAAGGAAACGCCTGCGACCTTACAACCTGAAACTAATACAAAATAGCTATAATATTATAAAAAAAATACTTATAACCTTATAATTATAAAGTTTATGAGTATAAACAAACGCGAGCCAACAGACGCGGGCCTGATCTTAAAAAAAATGAAAGCGCTCTACCCTGCGCTGTTTTCTGTGAATATCGCTTATCGCTATCGCTCGTTATTATCGATTAATCCAGGCACTGCGTTATCGCCAGTGCTGGCACTAACACCTCATCGCCATCGCAAACCTTGCGATATTAAAGTTTAAGAGGGAGTGGCGCACACGGCGACCATATTTAAAAACCTTAACGCAGTGCTGTAACCCTAGATTACTATCGAATTGTGTCACAACCCAAGTCATGACCTCAAGGAGGGAGCACAGACCAACCTTCAGTGCCAATCAGCAGGCCCAGGGCACAGCGCTCCACTAATCCCCGATGGAACCAATAAGAGAAGACTCGGACGGAGAGACACCCGGGTCCAAGGATGACCAATAAGAATGGACCCAGGCCAGAAGGCACCCGGGTCCGTCCCGGACCCGGGGCAAGAGAGCCTTGGGACTATGGGTCCCGAGGAAGGAGACCCTTGGGTCCTGGGAAACATTACAAATATATAGATATAATAGTTATACCCACAACTATATGAGGACTTTTGGATCCTCACGCTAACAATATATTATTCTTGAATACCGCTCAGTAAGACCCATTGTCCAGGACTTTAGAATCTATATTCTATTTAATAATATATTCCCCTTCGAAAGTTGTATTAACTTTCACTTAATTACCTTATACCCACCCTATCTAGAACATTAGATTTTGTCCGCTCTTACAATCTGTTTTTACTAAGTTTACCTTAATATACTTGAAGTAGGCTGTAATATATTATTAGTGTTTTTCTGCAAAGTTGCTATTTGTTAAACCCTTAAACTGAACCTTTATAATATTGGCCACTGGATTTACTATTAGAGGTATTAAGGGTAAAGGAATATTTAACACTTTCTCTATCCCCTCTATTATTAAGGAGCTTATTTAAATGTTTTAAACCCTAAAGCTGGAACAAAAAAACCTTAGAGATAAAATCAATACCATTAAAAAGGAGGACTCTGGAATAAAGGTATTGCAATATAAATTTGTTAAAACAGGGTGCTGCCCACAGGGTTCGTAGTACGTAACCAGGCAGCTTACAGTGGGTTTACCCACTGTAATACGCAGCGGAAGACTTGTGCGGAA